>PVHP010024611.1:5683-26382 GCA_004024765.1 Zapus hudsonius | reverse complement strand
TTCTTCTTCTTCTTCTTCTTCTTCTTCTTCTTCTTCTTCTTCTTCTTCTTAAGATAGGTTCTCTCATTAGGCTGGAGCTCCAATTAGGCTAGACTAGCTGGTGATTGAGCTCTAGTGATCCTTCTGTTCTGCTGGAATTACAGACACACACTTCCAAACCCAGCATCTTATGTGGGCATTGGTAATCAACCCAGGTCCTTGTGCTTGCAAGGCAAGAACTTTAACCTCTGGGCTATTTTCCCAGCCCTGCACTCTGTGTATCATGACTGCTCCTTTGGGTAATACTTTTAGAGCTACTTAGAGGATTCTAATTTATGTAGCTCAACAGGATTCTGGTATTGGTGACATGTACCACCATGGCACTTTCCCACCTGTAGTTCTCACCTGTAGTGGGTATAAGGTGTGAGGTTTGGGATCTCCAATGTCTGTGCATCGGGCTCATTCTCCTCCTCGTAGAGGCTGACCCACTCCTCCTCATCGCCAATGGCACCAACCTGTGAAAAGGAATCTGGAGGTGGACTGGACGTACACAGTGTGCACCATCTGCCTGTGCTGATGGGCCAAGCAGAGCCACCATGTGTCCCACACCTGGGGCATGCTGGGTCCTGCACAAACCCTTCTTGGGCCTTGGAATTACAGGCTCTTGTTATTCCCACCGGGGACCCAGAGTGGGTTTAAGTTCAAAGTTTGTTTAAGCACTGCACCTCAGGAGAGCCAGTCCTAGAAACTCTGAGGCTGAGGCTCAGAGACCATGGGTGGTGGCGAGAACCACTCATGTCATCCTGTCTTCCTCCCAGATGACAGTTAAGGACTGAATAAGAAGCCTAGGATAGGCTGCAGTAGGTTCACAAAACCCTGGGCACAGATGTTCTCTCTAGTGTCCAGAGATCTTTCCACCACATCTTACCACAGGGGACCATCTGACCCTTTATTCCCCAAACATATACCATAGCAACTCTACTGCTGGACCCTGACATAAGCAAGTCCTTATTTGATCAAGGATGAACCCTCCGTCCTGGGAGGCAGAGCAGGCCAGCCTTGTTCTTTTACACCCCTCACTCTGCCTGCTACTGAAACCCACCTGCCAAAGCAACACCTGCCATCCTGCTTATTTCTCCTGCCCACAAGCCTGCATTTACTTTTCTGTTGTCACATGGGGCTGTGCCAGTCAGAGTGCACAGGGGACACCATTGCCTCAGACCCACCCAAGGGTCCTAAGAGTTGTGTCTGTGATTTCTGCAGCTCTGCTGCAGGAACTCTTGGGCCTTCTGTGGACGTGTGGTCCTGGGGACCAAGGGACAAAAACAGAGAACAGACTGTGAGCTTGTTGAGCTGAGATCAGCCAGGGCCCTAGCATTTAACACCTCGTAAGCAACTTAAATGACTGAATAGGCACCATGCTCATTAAGTTCTCTGAGGAAAGCAAGTTGGCAGATGGCCAAATCAGGGAGGGTGGCCTGAGAATTCATGGCAACCTTGGTAAACTGCAGCAATGGACACAAAGGACATGGAGGTGATGGTAAACACGGGTGCTTCCTGAGGAAAAGTGGAAACAACCCAGAGCTCTGAGACAGTTAAATTAAAACAGGAGTGCTAGTCAGCAGCTCCTCAGGACAGTATAGGCAAGGTTGTCACGGGACCCAGCTTTTCCCCATGGGTCCCAGCTTCTCCTCACGGGACCCAGCTTCTCCATTTCTACACCCAGCAGAGCTGAAAACTAGCTCTAGCTCTTACCTTCACACACCTGGGCATGTGTGTACACTGGTTCACACCTGCACACAATACACAAACTTATACACACCTGCATGTGCCAGTATACATGTGAGCACATCTGTATGAACTTATATACACCTGAATGCACCTGCATGCACTTCCATCCACTTATATACTCCTCCTCCCACACATGTATGCACTTATACACTCCTGTACCCACTTGCACATGTATGCATCTGTAATCATGTGTACATTCATGTATGTATGATACGTGTTTACACACACATGCACATGCCTGTATTACCTGTACATGCTTGTATGCACTGTATGTACATGTGTGTACCTGTACACACTATTCCTAATTATATATACCTGCATGCATGTACATACACCTATATGCTCTAGAACATACCTGTATACACTTGTTCATACCTGTCCACACTTGTTCACATCTGTTTGTACCTGCACACATTGTGTCATCCACTTATACACATCTGCATGCACCTGCACACTCCTGCATGAACTTGTTCACACCAGTGCCCAGTGCTCTGTGCACTCCAGCCTGAGCATGGAAATGAAGCAATGCTGTGTTCTGTCCCCACCATGGAGTATTATTCAGCTATAAAGAGGCATGAAGTTCAAGTGCGTGATATCATGTAAATGAGCCTCAGAAATGTTCTTCTGGGGAGAGAAGCCAGTCTCCAAGACCATCATTTCCCCTTATGAAGTTCCCACAATGGGCTGCTTCAAAGAGGCAGGGTTTGGGGGAGCCAGAAGGAATAGCTATTGGGTATGAGATTTATTTTGGGGTGATGAAACTATTTTGGGGCTTGGTTGGGAGGTTCCATTACTTCATGAATCTACTAACCTAGAGACTGGACTCTTTAAAATGGTTAATTTCTTAGAACGCAAATTTCATCTTAATTGAAAAAGAAACATTAAAATGAAATGTGGGATCCTGACCAAAAACACTTGGTGGAGAAAGAGCCGGAAGTCAGCGCAGATAATGAGTAGCTGAAGGAAGTATGGCTGTTGAAATGGGGAGGAGATGCTCATATCTGAGGCTGCAGGACAGGACAGTACCCTTGGACACATGCACCTGGTGGGTATGGAAGTCCAGCCTGCATTCTCCCACCCATTCTCTGCAGTGAGGGAGGACTGCAGAGTGCGTTGGTGCCTGAGTGAGGGGGCAGCAGACAAACGTCGAGTTGAATTTATCCTTCAAGTCTACTTCCTTGCCTGTCTCTTATCCTCCAGCCCCACCCTTACAACCCATCCCTGAATAAAGGCTGGTGTGGCTCTCTGATTGTTCCAGACCTTCCTCTGCCTCCGTGTCCATCATGTTCCATGTTTGTTACCCTGTCCCAGGCATATCCACCTAGGGTTGTAAGTTTCTCTGATCCTGTGAACAGCCTGGTCTGTCCAGGCACTACATGATCAGATGGTTCTTGGCCATGCAGGTTTATGCAGGGGTGGGGTGGAGGTTGATCAGGGCTATCCCACCACATGGCCCAGAGAAGTAGAAGACTTGAGTTTCTACTCAGAGGAGAGGGTGAGGCTTGGCTGGTGCTGGGGAACAGAGAGCTGAGCAGCCAGGGGGCACGAGGCTATGTTGGCTTCTTGGGCACATGAAACTGGCCACTCTATGAGTAAAGATCTGAGGAGGAAGGTTACCCTGCTGGGGCGAAGGCCAGCAGGACCATGGATTTTCTACCCATCTTCCTTCTGAATGGGAGTCTCAGGACAGAGGTCGAGCCCTTCACATCTGCTCCCACTCCCACTGTACCATCGCTGGTCCATAAACTGTCCCCTAGGGAGGCAACATCTGCTTCATTGCAGGGCTTCTGTTCTATGGACTGTGACCTACACTTGAAGGACTAGACCAATGGGATCAGGACCATGAAGAGACATCCCTGCCCTTCGCATCCTGCTGGATAGCTTTTCTGTAGGACATTGATTTCATGCAGACTGGCAAGCCCAGGTGGGCCCCACCTGGTTCCATCTGCCTGACACATTCCCCACCCCTGTATGTCATTACTCTAAGGCATCACGTGGTCTTAAACACCTGTCCCCTTGTCTCTAGTCTCTCTACAACGTGTCTGCTCCTCCTCTCTCCTTCTCTTGGCTGCTGCCAGCACCTTCAGGAAGCTTCTGTGGACAGCTGTCCCTTTCCCATTGCCCAGGTAGTCACAGTATGCTCGCCCCAAGCTCTCAGCCCATCTTCTACCTATCTTTGACACAGTGCAGGTAATATTCATGAGTTATTTGCAAACAAGTAGTCACACAAATACAGTGTGTCAGAGGCTTATTTTCTCAACAAGGAGAGACCCCAGAGGATGGTAAAACTAGTTAGGAGGAGAGTATGAGTTAAAGTATGTCAAGTCAAAAGAAAGAATGGCCAGAAAAGACGCAAGAGTTAGAATGAAAACTGGTTACTGGAGCAAGACAACCCTAACTTTTAGCTTAACAACTTCACAAGTTAGCGTCTAATATCTCAGCATCAGGGCCAATCAGCAAATAGAAAGGAAAATGCCTCTGTATTCCAAAAGGCTGATGGCCAGCAGAGTCTCACTCAGCAAATTCTGGCCCACAGGCCAAATCGGGCTCCCTTCCTGTTTGAGTTGATAAAGTTTTATTGAACGAAGCCATGCTTATTGGTTTGCATGTTGCGGATGGCTACTTCCAAGCCTAGATATATAGCTGTAACAGAGACCATCTGGTCAGCAAAGGATTGACTATCTAGTCCTTTGCAGAGAAAATATCAAAGCTTCATTCTCTTACCACCACACCCCCAGGCTCCAGTCCAAACGAGCTGTTTAGCCCTATTTGTTTAACACATGTGTGAATACACACAAAAGACCCTGTGAACGATTTAAAATACTCACCCACCATGACTCAGGGAACTGAGCGGAAGAGGGGGCGGAAAGATTGTGAGAGCTGTGGTGGGGGAGACTGTCCAGAGGCATGGCACCCATCAGTAACAACACACTTGGGCCAGGAATACCGGGCTGAGTACTAGGATATACAGGATCCCTTGCCACAAGGACTAATACAGACAGCCCACGGAGGAGGATATCCAACTGATCAGGGATGGGGAGGGGGGAATTGGGGAATTCGTGATAACAATGCATTGTTTGCCCACTAAATAATGTAACTCATTATGGACAATAAATATATATTTTAAAAAATCAGCATAGAAAATGGAGCAACTGGTATAAAGCTCCAAAATGAAAATTACTACCCAAAACAGCAGTTTTACTCATAGATCTTGGGAAGAAAAAAATATTTTTATTGAGGTGAGATAGAAAGATAGAGAAAAATAGGTAGATGTGAGGAGGTAGAAGAGCTCCCCCTCCTCCCCACCTGGAGTCTAGATGAAGCCCCTCACCAGCAGAGAAGCAAGCATTTTAGCAATTGCTTAAGGCCTTTTTCCCTTCCCAGCTGTAAACCAGTATCCCTCTAAGAATCGCACAGAAACTCCACTGACAGCCAAAGGACATGTCCTAAACCCCTAAACGTCTTGTGCAACCCTAGTAGCATCTGGGTTTACCTCAGAGCCATCCTGTAATCTCACTTATCAAAAGAAAGGGGGGGAAGAGGTTTCTTGGCAACCTTTTTTTATCTGGCTAAAGCTAAGACCACTGATTACAACCCCTTTCGAGGAGCCCGTGCCCATGTTTGAGCACGCCTCGCCTACTTTTCCTCTCCTTTGGGGAGACATATCCACCGGGATGCGGGCACCTTTCTCTTACCCCTCACGCTTAAGTCTGTATTAAAACATCTTTAATAATTTTTCCAACTCTGTTTGATGCCAGCAAGTTCTGGAATTCTTTTCTATAATGAAGCCACAAGTCCTGGGTTTGCCTGAGTTGAGTTCCCTACAAGTCTTGGGAAACTCCTCAGATGGCTGGAAATGATGGTGTGGAGCTGTGCCTCTGTCCCCTCACTTCTCACAATATGGCAGGAGGTTTGCATCTTTATCTGAAGGGACTAGTGTTCTTCAGTCCTTGCCTAGCTCCTCTGGCTCTCTAGTTAGCCTTCCAGACCATCAAGACAGAATGGTCTAGAAGTAAGTGCCTGGTGATATACAATGGGGTGGACATGGAGTGAGGCAGGGCTCTTTAAAGATGAAAAGCACTGAAGCTCCCATGGGGAAGCTGCAATTCAGAGAAGCTGCTCCCCTTTCTTCTTTTAAAGTTAACAAACAGTACTTTACCATAGTCATTACAGAAAGAGCAAAAATGCCACATGCTCTGAATGCTGCTCGGCAGGGGCAGGTCCTTAGCCACATTAAGGCACAAACAGTCCCTCCACAGAAGTGACAGGAGTGCCACTCCCCTGTCATGTTCCCCCAGGAGGGCCTGCTTGCTTCTACATATAGCCTATATTTAGTACCAACTGGCAAGAAGGTAGAACCCCATTGGATATATGCATTCAATAACTGGGCATCTCAGAACCTGCCACCTCTACCAAACAGGTTCTCTCTCTCTCTCTCTCTCTCTCTCTCTCTCTCTCTCTGTGTCTCATGTGTGTCTGCTGGTGCACATGAACATGTGTGTGCTTGTGTCTGGAGGCCAGAGGTTGAAGTCAGGTGTCTCCCTCTATCTCTCTCCACCTTATTCTTTGAGACAGGGTCTTTCACTGAACCCAAGTTCACTGATTCAGCTAGGCTGGCAAGGCAGCAAGTCTTAGGGATGGCATTTTGTGTGGATACGGCGATCTGAACTCAGGTCCTCATGCTTGGGTGGCAAACACTTTAACCACTGAGCCATCTGTCTCCCCAGATCTGATCCTCCAAGCAGGTTTCCTATCAGAACTGAGGTTGTTGGTATAGGAAAAGTCCCTTTCTTCAGCGGGGCTTCTGGGTAGTCAGTGACCTGGACAGGACCTCCAATGCCTGCTAGGGACTGTAGTGGCTGCTCAGGCCCCTCCCCCAGAGGCCAGGGGCTCAGTTGCTACAATAAGGATAGTAGTTAACTTTATGTGAGAGGCAATTATGCAGAGGGAGAGAAGGGAAGAGAAAGATGGTGAGGAAGCAGCTCTTCTTTTATCCAAAGCTGAGGAGCGGGGAAGGCCATTCTGGAACTCTGTCCATGGAAACCTGCCAGCTCTGTGCACACCCTGCCTGGCTGAAACTCCCCTGTCAGCAGGAAAACTTGCACGTCTAGCAACTTTGCAGATACCCAGACCCTCTGGTTCTGAGTGGTGTCCCCATGCCTTAGCCAAATGAAGCTTCCCCAAATGAGGTGCGCTGGAGGGCGCGGAGGCAGAAGGACAGATGGGGTTTCTGAACATGCTTCTGGCAAAAGCACAGCCCAGCCAGGAAGGGATGGGAGGTCTGTGAGGCCCAAAGGCCAGTTCTCTGGAACAGATCCGGAGCTCCTGCAAACTAATGAGTTGTTAAGGGGATTCTCCTTAGCCCTTGATTGATCTCAGCTGGCAAGGAGTCGTCTGCTTGAGACAGCCCTGAATGATTGGACTTGCTAGGCCTTACTTTCTCAGCTCTACCTACGTTTCCTTCCTTCCGTCCTTCTTTCTTTCCTACCTACCTTCCTTCCTTCCTTCTTCCTCCCTCCCTCTCTTCTTTCTTTGCTCCCTTTCTCCCTCCTTCCCTTCTTTTCTCTCTTACATTCTCTTTCTTTTCTTCCTTTCATTTTGAGTGGGGTGCATGCACGAGTATGTGTGTTTGTATGTGTGTGGGGCACACATGTATATGCACTAAATGTGCATATGTGCATGTGTGAGAGTGGATACCTGACGTGTCTCCCCCAGCTGCTCACTGGAGGATTCTAGGAGGAGCTCTACCACTGAGCCACACCCCAGCCCCTCACTGGGGATTCTAGTCAGGGGCTCTACCACTGAGCAACATTCCCCTTGGGAGGTGTCCTCAACATCTACATTTGGGGGACACAAACATTCCATCCTCAGAACCTGTCTTGTCTCTCACCATATTTGGAGTAATCTAATCACCATTCCCCAAAGCGTCCTTTTTGAAATGGCTTCCAACTCCTCTTCCTCCCCCCCCACCAGGGACCCAATTCTCCCCAGAGCCCCTCAACTAGGAGGAATCATCACAGAGGCTCCTTACTCCAGGACTGCTCCTGCATCACAGGCTCCCAACATACTTGAGTAGGGGGCCTCTGGTGCAGAGCCCAAGCTGTGCAAACTTTGGGACAGACCCCAACTCTTTCTCCAGCCCCCATCTTCTCTGGCCTATCATGGATTGTATTCATGTTATACATTTATCAACCCTGAGTGGCTGTCTTGGACAGATAGGGACCAGCATTTGGGTCAACCTCATCACCTCTCTCACTAGGTTTTGACACCTCTCAAGGACCAAGAGGGACATGGAAGCTTCCCTGGGCACAGAGTACATCCTCCAAGTCCATGAAATGCTGGAGAGGTCATGTCTGCTACATGACATCCAGGAGAGCTGCATGGATTCACAGCTAAACACACCAGCATGAACCCTGCCGCGTCCTGAGAGGCAGCCTCCTTGTCAGACAGAGGGGATGGCAGAGTCACACCATAGCATGATCAGGAGAATCTGCAGGGACAAGGTGAGTGAATGCCCAGGCATGGAATCTTCCTGACCTACAGAACCTTGCAGAGCACATTAGGGAGTGTTGGTCACCCCCCGCCATGTGATCATTGAGGGGAGCTGTAACATCTGTTGCTGGGACAAAGTCACAGATAGGAACCATTGTAACATGCCATCTCGCTTTCCTCAGCCAGATTCCTTGGCTTCACCACTTCCTCCTGTGGAAACCACAGTGAAGGCTCTTGTCAGATGTCCATGCCTCTCTTCTCCGTCTCTTGACAGAGGAGGCAACTCCCCGCCAACCTCTGTTTTGAGACCAGAGAGAAACAAACTTTTCTTTTTTTCTTTCTTTCCTTCCTTTCTTTCCTTCCTTTCCTTCCTTCCTTCCTTCCTTCCTTCCTTCCTTCCTTCCTTCCTTCCTTCCTTCCTTCCTTCCTTCCTTCCTTCCTTCCTTCCTTCCTTCCTTCCTTCCTTCCTTCCTTTCTTTCTTTCTTTCTTTCTTTCTTTCTTTCTTTCTTTCTTTCTTTCTTTCTTTCTTGGTTTTTCAAGGTAGGGTCTCACTCTAGCCCAGGCTGACCTGGAATTCACCATGTAGTCTCAGGCTGGCCTCAAACTCATGGCGACCCTCCTACCTCTGCCTCCCGAGTGCTGGGATTAAAGGCATGCTCCACCATGCCTGGCTTAAACCCCCTTTTTAATTCCACTTGACTAATGACCTTTGGTGTCATCATTCTGGAATGAGACGCCAGTAGAATTGGAGCATGCTTCTGATCCCAGCACTCAGGGGTGTAGCTTTGAGTTTGAAGCCAAATCAGTTCAGGCTAGCCTGGGCTGCATAGAAAGACTTGGTCTCAAAAAAATCAGGGCTGGAGTGATGGCTCAGTGGTTAAGAGCACTTTCTCTGTGAGTACGAGGGCCTGAGAGACCACTTTGATCCCCAGGACCCACATAGGCAGCTGGGCATGGCCATGCACTCTAACCTCAATCTCCTGGGGAGCAGAGACCTGGGAATGAAGGACTGATGCTTATTTAAAAGCTAAGTTCTGGGATCCATAAGCGACATCAGCTCCAGTAAGAATGGAGGAAGAGTGATGGAGTGGGACTCATTGCTCTTCTTGGGCTAAGGCAGGCAAGCACCCCCTTCCCCGACATGGGCACACACATGTGCATATACCACTACACACAGAGAGAACAGGAAGCCATGACTCCTGTGACGTTGACTTTGGTCTGACAGCTGGGATTCCTGTGCCAGATGACCCCTGTCTCTCAGAAATGGCATGTTGTAAAATGTGTCCCTTGTTCCTACTTGAGTTGTCAACCTGACTGACGCTGCAGGATCTTCTTCTCCAGGTAGTTTTGAGAACCTCCCTAATCAGATCTGAAAGGTTCTGATGAGCAAAAGGGCCACTTCACATCATTCAACCCACACAGCTTTCCTTCTCTGGTCAAGGAATGTGCAGAGAAGTCATTGCAAAGGTGTCATTATAAACAATCAAGCAAGCAGTAAACATTTTGAAATATCCGAGTGTATATTTCATGGTCACCTGTCACCACAGTCAACCACTCAGGGAGGGACGTTGTGTCAGAACAAAAGACAAAAATGCCTGCAAATTTACCCAGATGACTGCATTATTACTGAAAGGCCCATTAGAGCCGCTTACAGCTCTCCTATGCATACGCGACAGGCCATTCAAACATAATGTCACTCTTTTCCTCCCCATTATGAAAAGAAAATTCAGCAATGGTCAGGGTGTATTACAGTCCCAATGCTGACAGATGCTTATCCAAGGGTTCCAAAAGCTCCACCGTGGTCCAAATAAGGAAGGGCAGGAGGCAGCCCTGGCTTGTGATCAGACATACCACCAGCAGTTTGTAGTGTTGATAAGAGTGTGTGGCCCATGAACCCTGCACCCTGGGGGACCATGGTCCACTTTCAGGGGTAACAGGTGGATAGGTTAAGGAAACAGGACACACTTTAAAGAAGAAGTGAGGGCTGGTTGGGTGGATTAGTGAGAACAATGCTTGCCTGGCAAGCATGAGAATGTGAGTTTGGATGTCCAGCACCCATGTTAAAGTTGGACGTGGTGGTGTGTACCTGTAATTCCAACACTGGGGAAGAGGAAGCAGGTGGATCTAGCTAAATCAGTGAACTCCAAGTTCAATCAGAGACCTTGTCTCAAAACACAAGGTAGTCATTGTGGAAGACATCTGACATCAACCTCTGACCTCTACATGCATGTAAGTACACACGATTACATATACACACATGCATGCACATCACACACATTTGAAAAATAAATAAATAGTCAGGTGGGCTATTTTTGTATTTGTGCCATGATCCTGCTCAGCAGGTATTACCCTGAACCTGTCTTGTGCATATCTTTCTGTGTTCTCAGTGCTGGGCCATGGGCAGGGCCTCCATGACCAGGGTCCTGCTTGCTCTCATTGAGCTGGTATTCCGGGGAGAATAAAGACAGTTGCCAGAACAGGAAATATAGGACAGCATTTCTATGACCAAGTGGAATGCTGAGAGCTCCTGGGCCCTCCGAGGGTTGTCCACCTCACACTCAGAGCCAGCCATCGCCACCACTGTGCTGCCAGGGTGAGCAGGGGCAGGTGGACCTCTCTGCAGGAAGGGATGGCTCTCCATCAGGGCCAGGTGAAACTGGGAGCCAAGCGAGTGGATTGACAAGCCCCTTTGTCATTCTTAAAATTCAATTCTGTGTGGCTCACTGGCTCCATTCGAGCCAGCCTTAGGCATCATCTTTGCTTGTGCTTGCAATCATCCTCATCCTGGCGGGCCCTGAAGAGAATCTAAGAAGGACCGAAATGATGATCGCCAAGGAACTGGAATTTCCTCAGGAGTCTTATACTTGGAGAAGGACAGGCTGGGGATAGCCTGAGGAGGAGCTTGTCTTCTAGAAAAAGATTTCACAGAGTGTAGACAACTTGTCAGACCACCTGCCAGGACAGACAGGTCCAGAAGTGATGGTAGATGGGACCACACCTTGACCAGGACCTCTATGTAAGCCTACACTTCATGTCTGTGCCCTGAAGATGGACTTGGGAGCGTGGCCATTGGATCTCTCTATTTATTCCTCTTTCCAGCATGTCCAAACTGAAAAATTCTCCTGGCTCTGCTTTTTAGTTTTATGTGTCTCTTTTATTGGCATATTCAGGATGGAGGGTGAGTGGCTGAGCTGAGCTTGTCAGGGCTTCCAGAGCCACGCATCTGACCCCGAACAACTCCTGAAACATTTTTAGATGCTTTCTGGCCCCAGGATTTGGGGAATCTTCCTGGGCTGCAGAGCTCAGCAAGCAATGGGAACATAGCCCACTCTGGATAGGATCTTTGTCCATGAAGGCCAACAAGGACCTCTGTACCTCCTGCCTCTCTGCTGAGCTCCTGTACACTACTGGCTTTGCCTGGGCCCTGGTTTCCTTTGCTGGCCCTGGGCCTGAGCTGCTCTGGTGACTTTCTGCATGTTTTCCCAGGGGTTCACCCTGCATTAGCTTTTGGCCTCTCCTTGAGAGTGTAGTCTCTCCTCTGCAGCCTTTCCTGAGGCTAAACATCATGGTTTTTCTTGTTTTGAGCTTTCATTTATTAAGTGCCTAATGTGTGATAGCCCACTGTGAATCTTATAATGCATCTTTTAGTCTCTCAGTTTTGTGCTGGAGTAAATGAGGCTTGGAGAGATTTCCTTGCTTACCCCGGCATGACTGGCTCCCCAGTCTCTGTTCCTCACCCCTGCTGACCAGCCGGCTCCGGTGGCCCCTTGCTACCCCCTATGAACAATCATTTGCCTGCAGGACAGCCCATCCTTGAAGACTTACTGCACTTTGTTTGCAGTGTGTTTATATGCCAGGTACATGTGTGTGTGTGTGTGTGTGTGTGTGTGTGTGTGTGTGTGTGTGTGTAGGCCAGAGGACAACCTTGAGCATTGTTCCTCTCGTGCACTATTTATTTTTTTTTCTGAGCCAGGGTTCTCATTGGAGTTCACCAAGACTAGACTAGCTGCCCAGTGAGCCCCAAAGAGCCTCCTGCCTCCACCTCCCAGCACTGTTGGTCACAAGTGTGGTGGCAAACAGAAAAACAATAATACTTCTGGCCTTCCATAATCCTCCCCCTCCCCTTCCAGTCCCTGGTATCTGCTGAGCACACTTCAGACACACAGGCAGGCTGGGGAGATAACTCAGTGGATCAAGCTCTTGGTGTGCAAGTGTGAATAGGAATCCCTAGACTCCATATAAAAGTCAGAAGCTGTGGCAGGCTTCTGTAATTCCAACATGCCTAAGGTGAAATGGGAGGTGAACCTCTAGAGAGCTCACAGACTAGCTAGCCTGGCCAAGTTCACTAAAGTGGTGAACAAGAGACCCTCCCACAAATGAGGTGGAAGGCAAGAACAGACCCAGAACTTCTGACTTCCGTATGTGTGCATGTGGGCATATTCAAACACACACACACACACACACACACACACACACACACACACACACACACACACACAGAGAGAATTGCTATGTGCCCAACTTTTCAAGGCCTGAGTCATTCCAAAGGGGATGGCTCATGATGTCATGCCGGGCAACTTTGGCATTGTTAAGTTTTGCTCCTGGGGATGCTGGGCCATGGCCACTGCAGCTCCATTGCTCCTTAGTTACAAGTGAGACCAGCAAGGAGCAGATCCCTGCTTTACTTCATAGCCTATAACGCTCTCTCAAACAGCTCCTTTTAAGAGAATGGCTTCGATTATGCACAACTAGCCGCTAAGTGGGCTCCCTCCCTGTTTCCATTTTCAGAATGGAAACAGTTTTATCTGTACCCAGAATGATACCACTTCACCAGAGCATCGTTTGAGGGAGCCTGGGCTGCTAGTCTGGCTATCAGAGCACAGCAAATGGGCACGCCTGGCAGGGGCTGTCGGAAGTCCGAGACTGAGAATGGGGGTAGCCGACGACAAGGTACCACTGAATGTCCTGGGATTACAGGAAAAACCTCTACAGCCAAAGGGCACTAACTAAACAAAGCAAAGCCAAAGATACTTAAAAAACTGAAGTTTTTTCCCCCATAGCTGAGCATCAAGACTTCTGTGCCCTACTGATGCTTACCTCCAATAGTGAGCATCTTTCCTCTCATCATTCACTGAGGATAACTGATGTCAAAAACCTCTGTATATGGCTGGGAAGATGCTCAGTGGGTAAGTCCTTATCCCATAAACACAATTTAGGATTCCAAGCACCCAGGTAAAAGCCAGGCATAATGATATGTGCCTGTAATCCCAGCGTTGGAGAGGTGGAGATGGCAAGATCCCTAGGGCTTTCTGGCTTGCTAGTCTAACCAAATCAGTGAGCTCCAGGCTCAGTAAGAGACCCCCTCAAAGAACAAGGTGAAGAGTGACTGAGGAAGACACCTGATGGTGACCTCTGTCCTCCACACACACGCGTACACACATGCACGTGCCTGCCAGCATCCTGGGAGGAGGCCTTCAGCTCTTCCCCCGGACGCTGCTTTGCAGTATGAGTCCCAGCGCTCGCTCTCTCCATCTCCCACCCTGCATCCTAGCCAAGCTTAGACCAAGTCTGTAATTCTGTAACCACTACCTGTTATGGTAATGGAAGGAACCTCTGGACTGAAAAGAGGGAATGCCCTCTGCCCTTGCCCCAGCCCACTTGGTGCCAACCCACCTCAACACATTACCCAAAGCTCTTCTTCTCTCCATAAATCCTCCCTCTGGCTCTCTGTCTCTGTCTCTGTCTCTGTCTCTGTCTCTGTCTCTGTCTGTCTGTCTGTCTCTCTCTCTCTCTCGCTTTCCTGCTCCTAGGTGAATGCATTTTCCTTCTCCCTCTTTCCCTCTCTTCCTTTCCCTCTCTATTTCCAATAAAGTCTTAAAAAACCCTTTGTCTTGGTTCCTCTAGCCTGATCCCTGAATCTAACACACAGTGCTGCCCAGTGAGTGACCTCAGGGAGGATGGAGCTGCAATTCCATGTTGTTCCCTTCTTGGGCTCTCTTACCTCCCACCTCCTCTTCTGGCAGCCCCTCATAGCTGCAGCCTGGTCATCCCCTTGGTCGAACAGCTTGGTCTGGTTTCCATCATTCCAAGATGATCTCACGAGCTGCTGCGGCCAAGGAGAGCAGGAACATCCCTCTTCTGCTAAGCCAACCCCACCGTCATTGAGACCTGTCCACTCCCCAGCCAGATCATTACAGCAGGGCCACCCTTGCAGATGGATGAATGGCTTCACTTCAAACAAGCAGAATTGCTCCACAGCTAGCCGATGTTGGGCATGGCTCTGCTCAGTGTTCTGAGAACCAAGAGGGCTATCACTGCTCTCCATCTACCATCTCCCAACATGCTCATGGCCCATCCAGAGAGAGAGAGCACATTCCACTGGTAACCCAGTTTCATTCTTAGCACGAAGATACCTGTCTGTACACGCAGCCTTCCAGGCTGGCATCATAGATAAGTACCGGAAGATATTCCGTGATGTGAAAACCGGGAGCATAGGCTTCAGGATCTGAGAGAAAAAGCCTTGAATCCTTTAGTCATCCCCAGCAGTGTGACTAGAGGCTGCTGGTTGAGCTCAGGGTTTTTCTTGTAAAACTGGGATATTAAATGTGCCAGACATGGTGCTGAGTTAGGATCCAATGATACTCACTTCTCTAATACACATACTTGACTTCCATGGGATGTGGGGTGAACTGTAGACCAGGTCTCTGAGCATCATGCCAGCCCCCTCATGTAACCATCCTGGCAGTAAAAGATTCTAAAGAGACACTTGTGCCCCTCCCTTTGGCTATTACACTATTGAAACAATGATCCCCAAGAAATTGGCATTTCTTCAGAAGTCTTA
Source organism: Zapus hudsonius (assembly GCA_004024765.1). Taxonomy (NCBI): domain Eukaryota; kingdom Metazoa; phylum Chordata; class Mammalia; order Rodentia; family Dipodidae; genus Zapus; species Zapus hudsonius. The sequence goes on along the minus strand of PVHP010024611.1, from coordinate 11,278 downwards.
TGCTGGGAGAAGGAGAAGGCTGAAGCCTAGTGCCAGTGAAATGGGGAACTTGTCTCTTGGCAGAAGTGCTGACCGAGTGTGACAACCTGTCAGACCACCTTGCAAGAGAGACCAGAGCCCAGACAGTGATGATGGGGCTGGACCACACCTCAGGGCTGCTCAGCTATGCATCCCTCTTGCCTTCTATTTAAACCTGAAACTCATGGGTTCTGAAGAGGGTGGTTAATGGACATCTTCATTCCTCTTCCTAATGTGACCACATCAAATAATCTCCTTCCTCTGCTCTTTACACTGCTTGTCTGTTTAAGTGGCCCACTGAGAACAAGTGGATGATGCTTATCTGTGAGGGCCACCAGGGCTCAGGCTCTGGCCCCAACACCTCTAGCATCAGCCAGGGCAGCATCAGCTTTGCCCAAGCTCTCCTCTATCCTCCAACCTCCCGAGAAAGAGCCAGTGCTGATTACCATGACCTCCTCTCTGGTAGCATCTCGTGGGTTTGCTAGTGCACACAGGCCCAAAGCCCAGCATTATAAATGTCATGGCAGTTGGGACCTTGAAGTTGTAACTAGTGAAGAGGAAGTCTTCTGGAACATTTCACTCCAAAACCTCTTTGAAATGGATGGAAGCCAAGCCATGGCTTTCTGCGCTTAGAGACCCCCATGCCCTCACTCCCTGGCAGTTTGCTGGTAGAGCTGATCCAGGTGTGTGAAGGAAAATGCTCTCACTTTTATGTGGCACAACTGAGGAGAGATGTCACAGCTGTGTGCCTGTCCCACCCTCTGGCAACTGCCCAGGGTCTCAAAGCAGCAGAGGAAGAGACACTCAGCAGCTTCCATCTAACTTCTCCTCCTGACCTCTCTATGTTCTGAAGAGCCCTCAGGTGCATCAAGAAACCTGTTCCTCGGGATCTTGGAGCTATACTTCTATTTATAGATGAGCGCTTACTCCCTAGGAACTCTAAAACACAGACACTTTAGGTACTGAGCTTGAGGGGTGGATGTTTTCCAGTTCTGGGACTTCAGCCATCAGCACTATTCTCAGAGTGGTTAGACTTGCAGAGTTAACTTCAGTATTGGAGAAGGAATATTCCTACAGGTCTTCAGGTTCTGGCATCAGCCTAAATTATTAGATAAACACAAAACTAGAGAGAGGCTGGGCAGGATGTAACAGTCACATTTCTGTAGGCACAGCCATGCATCAAGGGGAGTTGGGGAAGTGTCTAGGGGCCTGGTATAGGTAGGAATGGCACTGTGGCTGCCTTTGGTGAGTACTGCTCTTAGTAAGTAAAGAGGTGAAGACCATACCACAGAGGCCAAACCACAGGGCTCTTGCACAGGGGAGACAAGCAGAAAGGTAGAGACTCCCTTCCATTCTCCAAGCAAAACTGTGGGAAAAGATAAAAGATCTGGGGATCAAGGAGACCCACAAAGCTCCCATTACAAACATGGAAGTCTTTCTTTTTCCTTCCAAGACCTGCACTTGCATAAGGGACCAGGGGAGGAAATTAAAAAAATATATATATCCACATCTCCAAAAATGTGTAATCCTAGACTAGCCCTACTTTTAGTTTGAGATGCCTACAGAAAAGAATATATCAAAATTATGATTTAAAAATCTGGTAGATGTGTGACAATCTCTTATGTCTAAATACAGAGATTTAGGACAGAGATGATGATAAATGAATAAAAGTAATTAAAAATGTAGAAAGGAATATGTGAATGAACTATAGCTAGGTGTGGTGGTGTACACCTGTAATCCCAGCACTGGAAGGCTGAGGAGGAAGGATCACATGTTTGAGGCCAGCCTGGGCTACACAGTAAAACCCTGTCTAAAACAAACAAACAAACAAACAAACAAACAAAACCAAGAGGCTGGAGTGGGCATGGCGGCAGCCGCTGGACCATGAAAGCTGGGTGGCTGCTGGCTCTGCCAGGCTGAGGCCCTGACATGGGTGCCAGCAGCTCCAAAGTGTGAGGCCTGAGGGGCCTTGAACCCTGTGGTGCCCACCTTTGCATTCACATGCCATGGCTCCCCGTTCTATGATGAAGACGGGTCTGGCTCACAAGTTCTACCAGGAGACAACCATCACCAAGAGCAGGAAGAAGCGGGCCCGGCTGGGATGGGTACATCCGAATCTGATTCCTCAGGGCATCATGAAGCTGGATCTTCCCTGTATCCATGTGGATTCCCCAGTGATCCTCTAAGAGGTGTGAGCCTAGGGGTTGGCAGACACAAGCACCCACTGCCCAGCAAGAAACTCAAGGTGTGGCTTCCATTGAGGAGTCCAGGCTGGGACCACAACCCTTAATAAACTCCATTGGCCCAGAACCTTCAGCCATGAGCGGGACAGTCCAGTTGGTGTTAACTTGGATTGGTTTGTGTGTGGACAAGAGGTGGCTGGTAACTGGTGAGGGCGAATGGCAGAATTACCAGTGCACCCTTCCAAGCTGCTCCTGCAGAATCATGGTGGAACCTATGCTGGTCAGGAGTGCCTGGTTCCCAGTTCCTGGGGTTTGGCCCATCTAGAAGCTACAGCACTTTACAAAGTCTGCCTTCTTCAGCCCCACAGCTGTGGGAGCTGTATCAGAGGGAACTTCCCTTTCCTCGCTCCCCTGACCCCCTGGTCAGAGCATTTCAGCTGTTTGCTGCCTGATTCCTCCTGTATTGGACTGAGGCTGGGGACCGAGCCATCCTCATTCTTCCCACCTATCCACCACTTGTTCCTTCTCTAGGATGGACAATCCACTGGCTGATAAATAGGCATGGGGGCTGGCATGACAGGCTTTTCCTTTCACCCAGGGCTGGGCCGATCCTTCTCCAGTGTAACTAGTTGCTGCCCTCCAACAAGTTGAGAGGGTGCAGGCCAGGGTCAGGCCAGGCTGTGGACTCCTGTTCCTATGTGGAGTTGCCCCAAGCCATCTATTATGGCTAATCCCCCTTGCCTTTGCACCAGTTCCCTCTTCCCTATGGGGAAGGGTTGTCCACTACCCAGTGGTAAGAAGCAGCACCTCCTCTAGGGTGGTGCCAATGTCTATGAGGAACTTACTACCCATAACCCTACAGTGTCTTCACCCCTTCATGATCAGTCAAGGGAAAATTCTGGAGCCCCTTCCTAGGAACAGAAAGGAGGGGCAAAGCATCAGAAATACTGAAAATGTGTAGGTTTGTAAATAGTCTAGACTATGATGGTGTTGGGAAAAGTCTGATTTCTAGAGACTACTTTTTAAAAATAATTGCTTAATGTGGAAGCTGTGTGCGTCTAGAGTGTGGGAAACGGCTTGGGGAAGGTGGCTTCCAGCACAGGAAGACTGTTTGTCATTTGTTGAATTTCAATGAAATTATTTATAAACCACAAAAAGGAAAGCAAAAGAGCAACAACAGAAACAACAACAACAAACAACAAAACAGGAATAAAGCAGAAAGAATAAATGGTAATAACAATGATGGGACAAGGCCATATCGCTACCTATCAAAGAAACCAGATGTAAAGAAGCAATAGAGCTGTGTAGCACTAAATGCCACAGAGATTTAAAACTGAACAAATAGACCAAAAGGCAAATTAAACACAGGTCAAAAGAGAATTAATTTACTGGAAGCCACATCTGAGGAAATCACGTAGATAGCAGCACAGATAGAATGACATAAGCTGCATGAAGCAGATGGCAGGAGACCAGGAAGACAGAAGAAGCTATTTCTTGTATCCAGTCAGAGTGCCAGCAGGAGACAACAGACATTTTTGGACACTGCTTCCAAACCAACCATGACAAAGAAATTTCCAGACCTTTTGAAATATCAGATACAATGTGTTTAACAAATTCTGACTTCCAAAGAACTCCAGGGATGGGGAGATGCCCAGGAGGTAGAGTGTTTGTCCCACAAGCATGAGGACCTGAGTTGGGGGTCCCCGGCCCTCACTGGGTGTGGTAGTGTGGGCCTGTCATCCCAGTGATGGTGAGGCAGACACAGGAGAATTCCAAGGACTTGCTGGCTAGCTAGTCTAGCCAAATCAGTGAGCTTCAAGTTCAGCGAAAGAACCTGTCTCAAAAATTACATGGATCGTGATTGAGGACGACATCTGAGGCCTCCTCAACGTGCACACAAACGCATGCAGGTACAGCCACACACACACACACACACACACACACACACACACACACACACACACACACGACTACATACACAGAACTCTAGACCTGACATAATAGTAAAACCTCAGAATACAAGAGATCTCCAGACATTAGATTCTCACAAAGTAATAAAACCTCGTCAGAAAAAAGTTTCAACATCAACAACAGGAATGAAAATAAATTAGGATGCTATCTTCAAACTTTTAATAGGTGCTCCTACAATTAGTATGCTAAATGACATCCAGGGATGGCACTGAAGTTAAGATATTTCCAGATCACCCAGTGCTGCCATGGGAGAAGTTAACATTCACAAACTTGCACCAAGAGAACAACTAACAGGTGTACTTGAAAGCAAAGGAAATTGAACCAGGAGGGAAGACGCAGGCAGGAATGATGAGCAAGGAAATGGCAAAACACAGGCTGGAGTCTAAGCAAGTTTCATCATGAGATAGAGCCAGTGAAGGCTGAGGTCTTCAGTCAGAAAAACAAGGCAGGACTGAAATGCTAGGCATGGGGCAATGTGATTCAATCTGGCTCAGCAACTCAGGAAGCTACTGCAGAGGATCACAAGTTCAAGGCCAGCTTGTGTTCCTCTTGAGAAATTTATGAACTTGTCTCCAAGTAAAATGTAAAGAGGGTTGGGTATGGTCAGTGGTAGACCACTTGTCTAGAATCCCCCAGTGAGGGGCTGGGGGCGTGGCTCAGTGGTAGAGCTCCTGCCTAGAATCCACTAGTGAGGGACTGGGATGTGGCTCAGTAGTAGAGCCCCTGCCTAGAATCCCCCAGTGAGGGGCTGGGGTGTGGCTCAGCCATACAGCACCTGTCTAGCATGCATAAAGCCCTGGGTTTTATCCCCAGTACCTGTAAACAAAGAGAAAATGTTCATAAATATAGTCATAAGTGAAAATGGGAGCATAAAATAGGGTGAACTTCCTTATAATTTAAAAATGGGAAAACCTTTCTAGATATGATTCAAAAATCCTAAAGCATGCAAGAAAATCATCCTTATCCAGATCTCAATTCTGTGAGAAGTTAGACTTCTGACTATAGACTTGAACTCTCTTTCGATGAGAATGCAGAGTGCAACATGCGGAAGAGACACCTGGTAGTATGTAGAAAGTTTGGACACACAGTCATGGTTTGATCAGTGATCTCATGTCTAGGAATCTGATCTGAAGACACTGGTGAAAACATAAAAGAATTACACTTGACAATAAAAATCAACCTTTTGGCATTCTGGTGTGCGATGTTGGAAGAAAGCAGAGACCAGCATGGCAAGAATTATTCACTGGTGCAATAGTGGCACTTAACCTAAACAGATATTAACAGCTTTCTGGTTGGCTAAGAGATCCACTCGGTGGCAAGGAACCCTTAGCTGGAACTGAGATCCATTTTATAAATTCCTATGGAGACCAAGAATCCAGACTCCAAGGGGAAACCCCACTAACCATGGGCCTAAAGACAGGCC
>PVHP010024610.1:0-26157 GCA_004024765.1 Zapus hudsonius | reverse complement strand
AGCACATAGCAAACCATGTGGTCTCTCACCCACTGCACCAGCAGAGATAGAGATGAGGGGCATCAGGTGGAGGGTACAATGGATGACCATCCCACTGGACCCACCCAGGGAACCAAGACCACAGTGAAGCAGGAGTTGCAGACTGCTTACAGGATCACAAGACGGATGCATCAAGGAAGGCTGCAGAGACAGAGACGATGAGCCTGGCTGATGGATCACTCCCATTTAAAACACAAAAATAAGGCAGCTTGCCAGAACAGTTTGGGCCCGTTTCATTAAAACTCTTCATTCATCATAGTGGAATGAGGCAGTGTGTGTTATTGCGTTTGGTGCTGTCTTAGGAACAAAGCTATTCTGGTACTAAGTGCTGATTCAGGGAGGGCAGAGCAGCCGGTGGGGAAGGAGACAAGAATGGCTGCGGCCAGCCCACACTGGTATTTGTACTATGTTCCACCTGAGCCCTGTACTGGGGAGCCCACAGGCCTGTTAAAAACCCTGTGATTCCCTGCAGAGGTAAAGAACTAGGAGCCAGGATCTCACTCTCCCCTAGGATAAAAAAAAGACAACGATTCTCACTGATATCATCAGTCTGGCTTCTCTGTGAGAAAGTGATGCAGAAACAGCTGCATCTCTTTATGCTGCCTTAATGTGCTCATGGAAGACAAATTCCCATAACTGTACAAAAGTGTCAGTGTGTGAGAGTGTGTGTAGATCGGTTCTGTCCATCCTTAAGAGTACACACTGTGAAGGGCAACTATCCGGTTTCATGCTTATTCCATTATTGATTGATCCTTAGCCAGGGGCCACTAAGTCTCTAGTGATCCAACATTCCCTGTAATACAAAAATGATGTTTGGACTTGATTTCCAAAGAATTTCCTTGTCTACAATTTCAGAGCACGTAAGTTAAAAGCACATGTCTCTTCAGTTAAAATAAAAAGCAAAATGATTACATTGGGCATGGTGCTGCATGCCTGTAATCCAAGCATTTATGAAACACGCAATCATGTCATGGATCAGGAGTTCAAGAGTATTCTTGGCTATCTAGGAAACTGAGGGTCATTCTAGACTAGCTGTGATCGTTTCTAAAACAACAAAACAGAAAGAAAATGATTAATTGCAACCAAAACATCCCCAGTTATTTCTTTTAGTAAATCCCTTCTTAGCTTTCACATACCCGGGGGTCGTGGGGGGATGTGTTTCAGATCATCATGAGGGGTATGCACTAGTAAGTGGGTATGGTATAAGTACACATAATTTGCTGAACTTGATAATGTACAGAAAATGGAGCAAACTATACCGCAAAGGCCTGACTGGTTGTTCTCATGACTCCTTTACAATGTTGCCAGCCAAGCTCTGCCGACCTTTCCTTGGCATGATAATACTCACCCTGCAGTGACTGTCAGATTCAGAAAGCTTTTGCAGGAATGTGAGTGCTATACAAAAACCCAAATCCTCAAGGCTATAAAGACATGGCTGGCAGGGATATCGCTTAATGAACAATGAACTGTAAATATCACACTTCCTATATCCTTTTGATGGATTCTTTGATGGTTTCCTTTTAATGGCATGGCTGTGCATCAGGAGACAACATTATCAGTTGGCTCAAACCTTGGTTTTCAGGAACCATGCCTTGTTGAAGCACAGTTGTTAATTCAGTGGTTTGTTGTCTAGGGTTGACTGGAACATCAGAACACCCAGAGTCAACTTTTCAGCTTGGAATACTGACTAGGCTACAACTTAGGTGTGACATAAAGGGCTGTTGAAATTGTGCACCATTTTTATTCTTTACAATTTATTCATCATTCATTCATCACCAGCAATGTTCTGCTTCTAATGACTGTAGCATAAATTCTGGGCAAGGGAAATGCAAAAATGGATGAGATATAATTTCCCTGCCAGAGGTGTGCACATGAGCTATGTTTACAAGTGACCTATCCTTGATAACCAATACCAGAATGCTATGGTTACAAAGACTCAGTTTTGAAGGCTAAACAATGTGTTCTTATAGGCAAACAAGTTTAACTAGTCTATCAGGGGTTTGGTTGCAAATATAGAACAAAAATACTGTATATTATTTTCGTTATTAGAATGGGAAAAGAGCCTGTATGGAAAACACAATCTCATTATAACCTGATATTTGACTTTTCTTTATTCAATGACTTTTCAAACCCTGAAGTAGATTTCTTTTTTTGTGTCATTCTCTTCTTTTTTTTTTTTTCTTCTGAAATAGAGCTGTTGATGAACAACCAATAAAGGGCAAGAAAGGTGAAAAATTAAGCTAAATAGTCTGAGTAATTATTAGACTGAATAATTGGCTTCTGAAAAATGAAGGCTGGCTGTATATATAAATTACTAGTTAGCCACCTAAATCACATAGGTCCGTGACAAAATTATAACGTTCAAAATAGATAATTTGATGAGATAGCGATATGCTTTGTAAGTCAAATGTTAAAAACAAAGGTTATCATTCGTGCAATGTCAACTGATTAATTACAAACTCACAGTAGGCTAGAACAGCTCCCTAATAAGAAAGCAGTCACCCCGTAAGGTTTTATCAGTGAGCTTTATGTGAGGTTTTTCTGGGCCCATTATCCAGTAGTCCAAGAAAGAATATCTTTATATTCTGCTAGACATAACCTCAATCATTTTTTATTTACTGTGGTTGGTGAGGCTAGATATGGTAGAAATAAATCTCTTAAAAATGTGCAGGCCTTACATTAGCTAAGGGTTGTAACCTTCTTAAAAGTTCCACCTAGGATTTTGACGATGGCAATTTCTCTTTGTCTGAACAGTACATCCGAGAAATCAGTACTAGTGTTAGTTCACACTTCTCTTTTATAAGAAGCCTTTAAAGCAAACCTACTTTCTACTGATATGGACAAGAGATGCCATAATGAAGAGAAAATGCAGTTAGAATATTTAAGGTTATTAAATAAGAGTGTCTTTGGAATCTTCTGCTTCTTCTTTATATTAATTAAAGATGAAGCAGTTACAGCACACAGAAGATAAGAGAAAACATTGTATTTATAGAGCCTCTGTGATTGTGCCATGAGTCATGGGCATGCTGCCTACCCTGCTAATTTTTTTTTTTATAAAATCTTGTAAAAGTTGACATTGTACTCCATTCAACAGGTAAGAGAATGGAGATTTGAAAAGTCCAAGTAAGTCAATCAAGTTTTTGCCATAGGAATAAGACCTCCATCAAAGATCACTCTATAATGTTGCCCCTTGAAACAAGTTCACTTTTAGCTGCTTTACTGTATGGCAGGAGGGAACCTTGAAAACCCAAGTAGCCATGAAGAACAAGATGCTTTAACATCATAAATACACACACACATATACTCTCACAAATACATACACTCACACACACACATACACAAACACTCACACACAGGTATGTTCGAAATACACCATAGGATGATTTATTACCCAAAGAGATGTGTCAGACATGCGTTATAAAATCTGTTAAAAGGGATCTTCTATTTTATTTTTGGCTATTTTTATTTTAATGTAATCTCATTGCAGGACTTTGAGGTTATTTCCCAATTCATTTTCCCACTGTCTCTCAGCCAACAGTGCTGATGCAATTTGCAGATGAGATGAGAGGTAGCGTTTCGTAATTCTAAGGGCTCAAAGCCCAGCATTGCCATCTCCTGTGCCAGTGGCCTTGGACATGCTACTTAAAACCTCTCTGCCTAACTTTCTCCATCTGCAATATGAGAACAATATTAACATTCCTACAGCAAAGAGGTAATACATGTAAAGAGCTTAAGCATGTGCCCGATCCTTAGCGCTATGTGGCGTCTTGCTATTATACAGATAATACAAATATAGCATGTGGTCCGAGGAATGGCACTCAGCAATGTCTTAACAATACCTAGTTCCCTTTCCTCATCAGAAAGCACAGAATGGCTTTCCCTCTACAGAATAATGGAGCTGAATTTAACATATTCACTGTCAATGTGCTTTTATTTCTCTTACTACCATAATTCTACTATATGTGACCTTAGGTTTCCACTTCCCTTGGGAGAAGAATATAAAGTCACTCACATATGCCCTCAAATAGGCCAATAATCTAATCTGTTCATAGGTTTATTTTAGAAGAATGATGGTTTCATTTCATGATAAAACTATAATGTTTCATTAAAAGCTTCTGTTTAAAATATGTGGAACACTGATTAGAGTGATATGTTATTATTAGTATTTTTAAGTACACAATGTAAAATCAGATTCACTCTGTTGGGAATGATCTTCAATCCCACTCCATTCTTTGCAATTTGATGCTTAAAACTTATAAAAGAACAAAAGTCGCATTGTGGCTCCCTTTGGCTGTTTCTATTCTAAAGATTTTCAAAGTGATGAAATTTATTCTATTAAGTTGAATATTTTTTTCCCACCCTTTAAGGAGCCTTAGATTTTCCTAGAGAAATGGTAAACACAATTGTTTTGGGTGTTTGAAGCAGACACTGCTAAGTCACTCACTGGATCCTATCCTACAGATCAATGTGTTTCCTGCTGCTTGTGAGCTTTCTCATTGAGATTTCATTTGTTTCTCCCTCCCAACACTTGCCTTCTGGGGACAAATTTTGCCCAATGGCTGGCTGGCATAATCCTAATAATGCTACAGAGAATATGGGAGAATATAGGGGAGGAGAGGGGAAGGGAAGAGAGGGGAGGAGAGGGGAAGGGAGGGAAAGAAAGGGAAGGGAAGGGAGGGGAGGGGAGGGAGGGGAGAGAAGACTGGGATGAGGAGGGAAGGAGGGAGAGAGCTATTAAAAAACATAAATAAGACAAAAAGCACTTATCATTGAACATCCACAGGTTGTATTTGGATGTATGGCCACTTCTTAAGCAGATTATCCCCCTATCTACCTACCTCCTATTCTCTGTTATTTGGACTAGTTCATTTTTCCTCACCCATGACATTATGCTTCTTCACACTTAGAACTTCTCATAGATCATATATGTTCTATGAGCATCTATACACCCGCACTTGGCTTCCTAGCCTCTTAGAAGTTTCAAATGTTTCAAATTAGATTTTCTGCAGCAAGGATCTCCCCACCTTTCTTTCCCTTAAGCTTCCTTCTAAGCTTTTTTTTTTTTTCTTTTTTCACAATCATGTTAAGTTTCAAGGAATGTTGTCCATAAAGTACCAGGATGGAAACTGTGGTAGCCAGTCAGGGTTAAAGTCCTTGCTGAAACCTGTTAGAAAAAATTGTGGAAGTACATTGTGACTTTTCACTAACAAAGGAACTTGAGTTTAAAATCCAATATATATCACAACAAAATTCCCAGTTTTTGTAAAACAAATGCATATTGAAAGACATAAAAATTTATATCTTTTGAGATGGAACTTTTCATCAAAATTTACTATGTGCAGAGTTAGAATTGTAAATTTAAAGGTGAATAATTTACCCTGTGCAAAGTGTCAGAAATATAAATTTAAAATTTTATGAATAAATAAAACTAAGCCACTAGCCCAATCCAAGCAGATTTTACAGTATGACTGGCAGCCCTGAAATTAACGTGTAATGCGTGTAAGCTTTTGGGACATGAAGTATTGAGTGTCAATCATATTTGTCAATCAAATAAACAATCTTTCCAGGGAGCTGAAGAACCTAGTATTTGCAGCCATTAGTAAGAGGATCTGGAAATGTACCCAGAGGGTAGTCACTGACAAGTTCTCAAATCTTAAAGAGAATTTGTTCTTAGGATCTCCTAAAACCATCTGTTTTTAAATTGCAGATCTGACTTCTTTGCTTTTGTTAGACTTCCCTGGGTTAGTGAAAACAGGAAGTTTTCAACATCTTCATGTGGATTGGTGGAAAGGTAAAAGAAATATCTTGGCATTTATGGGCTGGTTCTATGTCACTTCAAATACGGTAGTCAACAAGGTCAGACCCCAACTCCATTTAACCTTTCTCCTGATCATTCTTAAAAAATAATCACATCATCATTTTGTTCTTTTCTTCTGATCTTCTTCAAGATGGTGCTTCAGTGGCATATTCATTGGCTTCCTAATCAGGTGTCCAAATGGGTGTCTGGAAACAAGTTGGAGTAGATGGCTTGTACTTTAAACACATTTGTTACAAATGAGACAATATTTTAACATTCCATCATTATATTTTCATCTTGATTACTGAAGTGGCTATTATGGAAGGGTTGTTTCAGAATTTATTTGACCAAATGCAAATTAAAGAATCACTAAGACATAAAATAATGAGGTTTTTATGCAGGATGAGAGAGCAGAAAAGAAGAGAAATAAATGTAATGATGTGCATATTTTGATGTTATTGGAATAATCTATCATCTGTGACTTAAGTTGCCATACAAAGTGATGGAATTGACAAGATAACCCCAGGATTCTGATGCAAAAAATATATATATATTTATATATATATATATATATTATATATTATATATTATATATATTAATTTTGCATCAGAAACATTTTAGTTTCCCAAATGGAACTCAGGTCCTCCCCCTCCTCATAATTCTTCTGAAGTATCACCATTTTGTTGAGTGTAAGCTATAAAACATTAACTTCTTCATAAATTTGGTTTTGTTTGTGGACCCAGATTTCACACACGCTGTGTCTTCTTTTACTTGATACACATTAGTTTCAAATTGTTCTAATGAAAAATTAATTAATTAGAGATTTTTTTGTCAACTGAAAGCTAAATATAATCTCTCAGATATTATATCTTATTAAGTTATGCCTCAATATCCATTTGTTAAATGTCAAATAAATGAAAAGAAAGGTATGTGCAATGGATTATAATATTAAATATGAGTAGGTTACTACAAAATATAATTTTTTTTTTATTTTTGAGGTAGGGTCTCCCACTAGCTCAGGCTGACCTGGAATTCACTATGTATTTTCGTTGTGCCCTCAAACTCACAGTGATCCTCTTATCTCTCTGCCTCCCAAGTGTTGGGATTAAAGGAGTGTGCCACCATGCCCAATGAAAAATAATTTTTTGTGTGTGCATGTGCATGAGTTTGTGTGTGTGCATGTGTGTGTACATGCATGTGTGCGCATGTGTATGTGTGTGCATGTGTGAATGTGTGTATGTGTGTGTGCATGTGTGCATGTGTGTGCATATGTGTGCATGTGGGTAATTGTGTGTGTGTGTCTGTATGAGTGTATGTGTATATCTGTATGTGTGTATATGTGTGTGTACGTGTGTGTGTGCGTGTGTGCACGTGCGTGTGTGTACCAAGGTCTGTTGCCGCTGCACCATGTTTTGCAGCTGGCTTACATGGGGAGCTTGGGAATTAAATCTGGGCTAGCAGGCTTTACAAGCTTTAATTACTAAACCATCGTTCCATTCCCCTGGATATACTTTTGGTTAGTATCATCAAAATTATATGATGGAGATAAAAGAAAATATATTAGTAAAAGTTTGTAAGTTTTTCCTGTTTCATACGTACCTTAATACTTGTACTATAAGACCACTCAAAAACTTCTATACCCACTAACATACATCTCTTAGTTTTATATGTTTCCATTTGTAGTTTTCTAAGCCTAGAATGTTCTTCCTATCTCACTACCATATTTGTGCGCAATTTCCACACCTTCTTCCAGTTATCAAGCTAAACATAGTACCTGGTAAAACCTTAATAAGCACTTCTACCTTTGTTGAGGATCACCCAGCAAATCCTCAAATTTATCATATATATATTCCTAAAAAACGGGCACATAAAGAAATTTTCATTATTTTTGTTTTTCTTTTCATTAAATTTTTGAATTATCTGAAAGGAATGTGTTCTTTTTTAACCATTATTTCCCTCACACAAGGATACATAGTTTTGATACATATTTATCAAACAAAGGATGAAGTTACCGTATTTATTCATCCTCTGTATGGAAATTTCCTTTATTTTGCTTCTAGCATTGCCTATTACCACCACATAGATGACCCATGAAAGCAAAAGGCTAGCATCCTGGTAACCAATGCTTCCAGTGAACTCTGGATAGAAGCACAGTGACATATGGAATAGTTTGGGAGGATTCCTGTAATTCTAATATTGTGGTTATATCTACAACGGTACCATGGGAGAAAGAATAAGGTTAGAACTTATTGAAATGCTGTGTCATTTTCTTTAATTTCAGTTCTTTTTTTTTTTTTTAATTTTTCAGAAACTCTTAGATTAAGAGAAGGAAAGAGGAGAGAGTAAAGAAGACAGAAGGGGTAAAAGCCCCTGACTTTTAGTTCCTTAAGTAAGACTTCTTAGTCAATAACATTCATCATAACCATGTTGAATTCTGTTTCTGCAGTAATTTAAGCAAGAAATGTCCCCAGATACTCAAACATTTTGACACCTGTTCCTCAGCTGGGGACACTGTTTTGGGAGACCCTAGAATCTTTAGGGGATGGGGTACAGATACAAGAGAAAGGTCACTAGAGGTATGATAGCCCTGGATTCCTCCTGGCACACTGTGCTCTTGGGCTGTACCATGTGAAAATTCAAAAGCAACAAGCTCTGGCCACCAAGAAGCCACACCCCCTATCCCTTTACCTGGAAATTCCCTGAAACCCTGAGCCAAAACAAATCTTCTCTCCTTAGGTTGTTTCTGTCAAGCATATGGTCACAGTGACAAGCAATGTAACCACCCATCAAGTTACATTTAAAAGATAAAAATTATATCCCTTGAACAATTATGTAAAAATGATTTCCTAATATATATCATTCCATCGAAGGTATGGTGCTGAAACCTAAACCTTGAGATGCATAACCATCTCTAAATCAAAGCATTTTTTCTTTCATTATAAATTTTTAAAAGCTATCCTCTATTAAGTCAGTAGCCAGTGGGAAGTGAGCTAAAGCAAAATGATGACAAAAGTCACAAATCTGAAGAGTCATCTGTTTGAACCAGTTGCTATGAGACCTACCCCAGGTTCCAATTCGTGTTAACTGTGTTATCTGGAAAAGACAAACTCGAGGGTATCTCTGTGATAATATATAATTTAAAGGTGGGGACCAGAGCAATGATCCACAAATTTTCAAGTCATATGGCTCTTAGGGAAACACACACTAACAACATGATTACATTGACGGACATGCTGTCATATTCTGTCCCATGACAACCGACAGCACAGCTAAATGGTTATATGCATCACATTTGTTTGCTTAATTATGTTTTTTAAAGCTTCTTCTCCCAGAAGAGGGACTTTAATAGCAGAGAAAATGCCTTAGTCACTCTTAGCAATATGTGTGGTACACAGCAAATTCTTGATACATAATATATTATTTCTACTAAATAAATGGTAAAATATGAAGAGAAGTAAGCTTTTAAATGACTAATTCTGTCCATTACAAATTTTGCCTATGTATATACAGATAATATGACCATTATTACACAAAATATACTGTTGTTCCCGCTCCTGGAATGTAATTAAAAGCTTTATACGTGATAATATATATATTAAATTATATATGTAGCTAATGAATGTCTTCCTCAAAGATAATGCATCTACATAACTTTTACTTTCTTTGACAAGCCTCACTGTTGGATCTACTAAGGAAAATTCTCTCACCCAGATGAGTCAAATAGAAAGAAAAAAGAAAATCAGTTCTCCAAACACTTAAAATATTCTTCAATCACGAACTTGGATTCTTTAGGATTACTTTCATTCACTTGGATAAATTCCAGTTACCTTAAACTAGCGTAATGGTTATTCTTCCCAGTGGATTGGCATTTTACATGGTATGACACAGACTTCTGGAAGGTCATGTGATTTGAAAGCTTATCAGGTATAAACTCTGGAATTATGGGCAAGCAACTTACTACTATGCCTTGCTTTTCTTATTTCTAGATAAGTCAAACGAAAAATACTAACCCCCTAAACCTTTCTATGTCAACTAACATTTGTAAAGTGCTGAGAACATTGTTGGACCCACAGGAATAGTGATGCAAACATTCTGTGAATGAAATGACAAATTACACTCTGCTAACCATATTCCTGAACTATGTGACTACTTGAATTCAACAAAGTTGGCTAAGATCAGGGTCCTGTCATCCAGGAAAAATGTCCTCCTCAGTTCTAAACAGATGAGAAACCTTACCAAGACCTATTGAAGCATATAAAATAAAGGGCAAAGAGAAAGGAGTCAGGCATCTGCAGGAAAGTCAAGCAGAAGGGTTTTTGAGGGAAGATGATCAGCATTTCATATCTATCCACAGTTCTATCAAAATTAGAAGATGAGGCCCTGTTCAAGGATCTAACACACATAGTCATTGAATTTGTGTTTGCTATAAATGAATGTAATTTAATGTAAGTATTCCATTAACTATAAGCCAAGATACCCACCCACCCACTGGGCATGTAATTTAGTTTCTGTATCCTCAATTGTGACATGAAGAAAGCTACCCAGATCAGCATGTGCCTAACTCTACCTTGGTTTCCTCGGAGTGTTCATTAGCACATTTGAAAGAAAACCCTGGTTGGATAAAATAACCTTAGTTACATTCCCATACTGTACTTTCCTCTTACATTCACAACCTCACTGGTGTAGTAGAAATTTGAGAACAGTTTATTAGGAGAGGGAAAAAAAAATCTCTATTTCCCAAACTTAAATGGCCATGGATCCCTTTCCTTTGGCTTCCATCCTATTGATACCCCTCAAAATTAGTGCAATCCTGAACAGAATGAGAGAATTGTTTCATTTCAGAAAATTTTCAGTCTTCAAAGCATTTTTTTTTTGGGTCTATAACAAATCAATTTCTCTGACACCCTCCCCCCACCAAGCCACAAAACTGAGGGCAAGCATTTCATAACTTGAATAGCAACTCAATGGAGTAACTTTGTCTGCTGAGTATAATAACAAAAGTTGCAAATGTTATTTTAAATAGTTTACCTGTTATTATTCCTCAGAAATTCCTTTTTATTAGACTTTACTTAATGCATCATGCCTATGCCCTGGAAATTTTATAAACAAGAAAGAAAAAGAAAATGGGCTCTTCACCATAGATAATTTGATAACACAAATGCCATTCCAAATTTATCACATAATGAATCCACCCACTCTGTAAGGGAGTCCATTAAAATTAAAAAAGAAAAATGTTGGGTTATTCAAAACTTGTATCACAAGCTTTAGAATCTCGAGGAATTTGCATTTCCACAGCTCCCCAAGTAATTCTGACAGTATTTTGAGAAATAATGCTTTTTGTAATTTGAATGGAAAAATGGCATCTTGCTCTCTGGTCCATCATTGATGAGAGCACCAGTCAATCACTATGTAAATGGGAATACTCAGGTAACACAATGCGAAGGTAGTCACAGGTCTGGGCTTATGATTTGATGTAGACCTATGTTACTGAAAACAAATTCCTTTCTTATAAAGAAAAATTGCACCACTCATTTTTTGGCAAGAAAAAAAAAGGAACAGAGTTCTTAAAAATACTTTCCCATAGAACTAACTATATTTTAGTTATATACTAAACTGGGTGGGATTCGGGGCAAATTCCATGCAGAAACCTCAACCAAATTTTCTTCTTATTCAAGCATAGTATCATTAAAAAGAAGTAAGGTAATATAGGAATCAGCTTCATATATTTATTTAACATGAAAAAAGAACCTTCCTTTAGGCCAATATCTTCTTGCATACTGTATCAAGTGGATTCAAGTAATTTAAACCTTGTGTTAATAGTCACTTTTTGCTAGTTTTACTGCAGTAAAACATCAGTCAGTTGAATGTAATTTTGGTAGCTATGGATTAAGTCTTCATGTTGATTCTTATAAAAATATAAGTGTTTAAAATACATCATCTCTCCAGCTCCCCCCTAGCCTGTGCCCCCCCGAAACACACACATTTTTTTCAGCTTTGTTCCCTGAGTCTAAAGTGCTCCTGATCCCCCTGAGTCCTGAAAACATTCTTTCATCTTCACATTTGGGGAAAAAAATCTTGAACCGAGAGAGAGAAAGGACTAGGAAAGAATAGGAAGGGAGGGTTTTCTTTGGGGTCAAGGGGTGTTGTCCCTCCCCTCACCATTTCACATGACAGGAGGGCTCAAGGGACAATTTCCTTCTAGTCCAATGGTAGCCTGTGACTTTCTCCCCTACATGTGGAGGACACAGGCCCCACTCAAATTGCCTTTCATCAACGAAGATGTGTCACTCATTGAGGGTGTTTTCCACATCAAGTCTTTGTTTCTGACACTAGGGTCGGACTTGATAATTCCTCCAAGACTTAAGACATTAATAAGGCTCAATTAATATGTAGAAATGCATCTGTTTTGATTAAGAATATCTTATATCATAATCAAATACAGTCAATGGCTGAAGGGCAATATGTTCTCTGGGGTGTCAGTTCTTTGAGCTCAAGAAAATATACCAGTTTGTTCTAAATCACCTCTACATTTACTTTGATTTGCAAATTCAGTGTATTTTGTGTTAACAAACACTGACAATGAATTCACAATGCTCTATGGCTCCATATTTTCTTGTATAAATAAAGGATTTCATGCTGAGAACAGTTCTATATCTTTCTCATATGTTTTATTTCAGACCCTCATGAGTAACTTTGAGCTTTGGAAACCATTCCGTTACGTCAATCTCCCTTATTTTTCTTTGAAATTTTTGTCAACTGTACACAGGAGGGTACACTCAGTAGTGGTGGGATTCTGTCCACAGAGCATGTTTCTGTTCTGTCTACTTCCTGTGGTGACTCACCTCTTAGGCAAGACACAAGGCGTGATAATTTGCAGCCAGAGTTGTTCAGACCTGCCATTTAGACAAATTATGTTACTTATGGAACCTACTCTAAAGGAAATTATTGTTCTGTTTCAATCGATTCCCTCATTGCTCACTATAACCAAACCATATTCTTCTTCGATTGATTTTTAGTTAGTATTCACTCAACAAACCTTAATTGAGAACTACCACATGCCAAGATTCATCCTACACACCAGAAAATAGATGACCCCACTGTTCTCAACTCTCAAAGACCCCCGTTCATTTGAGCAGAAGAAATAGGAAAACCAATGATTACAAACAATGAAATAGCCAGTCCGACACATTTGATGAAGTACTGGTTTTCCAGACTAGAAAAGTGGGTAACAGGCAGGAGACTTATGTGCTCTGGTTGGAGGGTATGTTGGGGGGGGGGGTCAAGTAGGACTTTTCAAAGAGGTCAGCACTCATGTTCCCAGACAAAAGGCAGCAATGTGCTCAATCAGGAATGAGTCCCCAGCAGCAGAGCATAGTGGATTCAGACTTTACACATGGTTAATCCCCAAGTATGCAAAGAAAATTTCTTAAGGTAAAAATTGTACATCTAAAACCCCCCAAATTTCCCCAAAATGTAGCAATACTTTTTCACTTATATCATGCTATAGAGTCATTTTAGTTCATTTAAAAATGTTAGTTCATTTAAACCAGAATAAAAGAAGTAACAAAAGGAAAAAAAAAATCTCTGAGGCGCCTTGAGATTCAAACCACTGCTTTGTAGATGGGCAGGGAGAAAAGAAATCCAAATGATTTCTGGTTAGATAACAGGGTTTCTATCTTGTTTTCATATTGACTTAATAGTATCATTATATGCTAATATTTTATTGGTTATGATAATAGATCTTATATACAAGATCACTCAGGATAGGAACTGGCTGAGACTCATGCATAAGGGTTTCCTGTATATGGATCTCGGTCTTGACTGATCAGACCACATATTGGGTTACCAGCTGCTTATTCATGGATGATGTTTTGTGACCTTGGTCTTGGGAGCAAGTGTAAAGTCATTCATAATTTAAGTTATAAATGATAAATTGAGAAATGGCACAATACAGCATGGATGGTGAGTTCAAACAAGAACGAAAGCATCAATGGTAGTCATTGGAGAACTTACTGTGTTTTCCAAAAGCAGGCATGACAGCAGAAAGTCGATGGAGAGGTTGACATCTGTGTTACTTTAGGAATGGAAAACCATCAGATCCTTTATGCAATGGAACGGCACAATTATATGGTGTTACTTTGATGTTTATATGTAAGATAGAGGTGAGCAGTGTCTACGATCAGGAGAAAAGTAAAGGTCTCAGGAGAACAATCCCCAGGGAGAAATTCAAAGGAACTGAGCCAAGGTAGGATCAGAAGAAACAAAGCAAAGGAGATGGAACAGAGATCCTTAGAAAATAGAGAAACAAGGTCTTGGTTAGTGTTTGAAGTCCAAAGGATTGAATTCAGTTTGGATTCTGGTTTTGCGCTTTCTATGAATTACTCATATAGAATTATTTAGTTGTCAATTAGATGGAAATCCTGAAGTCTAGCAAGGAACTCCAGAATGTCAACAGACCTTTCAGTTATATTTACATGTACGTTACTGATGAAAATAGAGATGGTAAGAAAATTAAAGACTAGTTCAACAATGCCCATATATTTAAGGAATAAAATAAGATGGGCTCATAGGGAGTGATGGGCTAGAGGCATTTTTAAGGTAAGTAAAAAGAGCTTGAATATATTTATGAGCAGAAAGCAAGCATGTATTATGTGACCATGAGAGACAAGCTAATAAATCCAGATCTCAGGATATGGTAAGAGATACAGATCCTCTCCTACACTGTGATGTCTATGTGACATCAGATTTAAGTGGTGGTATAAACCCTAACCATTCTGCCTCTAATTTTTCCTCGTAAGTGAAATGTGCTAACTGATAACAGCCACTAAACCAAGAAGGATATGATAGGACCAAAGGACAGTAGCCTTGTATACAGAGGAAGGCATTTTGGGACACTGCTTTAACCACTGTGTTAGTTTCCTGAAGCAGATGCAACAGAGACATTGCAATGTGTCACTCAGGTGCCTTTTTTGGGGGGGAGAAAAGTGACTCACAGCCCTAGCTGCTGGATCTTGGGATTTGCATTCCCAAGGGTCTCCTACCCCAGGCTGTTCCCAGTCCCATGGCTATGTGACCAGAATTATTGATTCTGTCCTATCAGAGTTCTCCAACACACAATTGTGGCTTTTCCATCAGGCTGAAAAAGATTTTTCTTACTCTTTTTCCACATTCCTCTGACATCTAGGATTCTTTGTTCAAAACCCTTTCTTGCTTTTCTTCCAAATTTCAATATGAAGACTCCATTCCATGCCTCTTTTCTTCCCATTTATCTATCATAGGAAACTCTCTCCATAAAACTGTTGTGCTTCTAATTTTGTTGTGATCTCTGCTTCAAGGAAGATTTGAACTGGCAGAAAGGATTTCTCTGGCAAGATTAAGTTCCTAGAGCAACTGCATGAGGATCTGTTGGTTTACCATAGGAAGCAAGTACATGTATCTTCACTCTCTTTGCAGTTTCCAGAGACAAACTGATCATCTTTTTTAAAAAACTTTTATTATTTTTTAAATTTATTGCCTTGGCTTGTGAATACACCAGGATACAGAGTCACTCTGCTCCTTTTTGCTTTGAGGTCATACCATTGCCTTTGCATCTCTGCCCGTATTGGAGGACCACTTTCTTCATTTTCATGAACAATCTCATCATTTATAGGCTGCTTCTCATACATGCCCCTTGGCATCATGGCAGAAAGTGAGTTATCATACCCCATGAAATCAAAGATGACTCCAAGAAAATTTAGTAAAGATTAGCTATCTTACACCTTTCCCCAAGTTTTTGTTTTTTTTTCATTCTGGCTCTCTGCCCCTGGGTGACAAGACCCACATATAACATTTTCTCCTGCTTTCAGAATCGTGCAAAGCTAGAATGCCTCTGTACTCACACACATCTCATCAAAATCTTACAATGATTTAAAACGCATCAGTCGTTTTATTCATAACTTGTGTCCTGTTTGGGACAACACTGATCGCGGAAAACAAGAAGTGCTCATCTCCTCTCTCTCCCCTTTACTTTCCATGATATTTCACAGCCTGTAGAGTGATAGAGCCCCTTCTTTCACGGCACCGTTTACATACAGTGCTCCCAGCCACAAAGAAGGCGACTGGGGAGGGGACGATGCCACTTGACTTGTTTATATGGACCTCTCTTTGAGGATGGGAAAGTGATGGTTCAGGTATGCACGAAGATGATAGAGAAGATGAAGGGAAGAGGAATTTGGGTTAGGTTGAGAAGAGAGGGGGCATCACTGTGGCAGCTTATCCTGTGCTTTGTGGATGATCCAACCCATTTTATTTGCTGCTTTAGTTGTTGTGGAATATTCTGAACCATCCCAAACAATACATTTTTTGCAATAAAATGCTGGTATATGCCAGTATTTCTGTCTGTAGTTCAATTTACACTCGACTCCCATGGAAAAAGGGAGTGAAGCCAGTCAGCTGCTACATCTCCAAGGATGCTCTTTGGTTTTTCGAGGTAGGGTCTCGCTCTAGTCCAGGCTGACCTGGAATTCACCCTGTAGTCACAGGGTGGCCGTGAACTCAAGGCAATCCTCCTACCTCTGCCTCCAGAGTGCTGGGATTAAAGGCCACCATGCCAGGCCTCCATGGATGCTCTTAGACTGTCTTCAGGGCTTGAAAAATGACCATGGAAATGGCATTTTAAAGCAAAGTCCATCATATATCAGTGGACACACTTGATCAGATGGAAGTGTCACTCCTGGCCTCCTCGGAAGGCGTGCACTGAAGCCTTGTCATCCCCTAACTGACCTGAAATTAATGAATGCTCACATCCAGTTGTGTGGGTGTGATGGTCTTATGAACAATCGAGGGAGGTAAGCTTCCTCACCCACCACAGCATGGTGATCCAGTGAGATAGAGACTGGATGGCTGGACAGCTCCCCTTGCTGAGGATGATTACAGTCAATGTCACTGTACTACATACTGTCTTCTATTGGTGGCTGTGGGTTTGGAATGGGGGAAGCTCTGAAGACACCTCCCTATCTCTCTCTCATGTGGACACGAAGGGGAAATCCAAGCAGGTGAGTGAGGCTGGAATACTCTGTTTCTTCAACATCTACACCTTCACTGATACTTTCTCAGAGAAACTGAGGCAGGTCTTCTTCGCAGGCTTCCTGGAAGGTGCCAACCAATTGGGACAGATTGGGGTGGGGCTTGACTGGAACAAGGCGGGGTTAAGAGTGGTGAATTTCCTTATAATTTCTTCCAGACAAACTGATATTCATGACCTCACAGTGGCTGACCTACACAAATCCTGCTTAAAAGAAAGGGGAATTTGCAAGTGCTGAGAAGGATGGGAGGTAATTATAATTGTGGTTATACATAATAAATTTAATATATTGAAAAATACATTTTATAAATTTATTTTTTACAAACTTATTTATTTTTAATAATAATTAGATACATTGAATAAGCAAGTATTGTGATGGTACCTCCATTACCCTCCTCCCTGCCCCCAATCCGCTGGGGGCCCTCCTCAGTGGGGTTGCTGGACCAGTCCATAGGATAGAGGGTTATGAATTGTATACAAAGTAGCCAGGATTTTTCTTTGTCTATTGTTGTTAGGGGGGGCAATGTCTCTGGATATTCTCCAATACAATCATTAAAAAAAATAAAATTATGTTCAGAGTTCATTTCTTTATTTTTTTAGCATTCAGACTAGAGTAGTCTGTATATTTGCATGGGTGTATTAAAGATAAAGATACAGAGGTATACACATACTTTCTCATCTATATACTAGTTTAGCTATAGTTTCCTGCTATGGACAAAAGACATGTTTTAAATGTGTCTTTTTTTATTAGAGAGGGAGAGAGAGAGAGAGAGAGAGAGAGAGAGAGAGAGAGAGAGAGAGAGAGAGAGAGAGAGAGGCACGCCAGGGCCTCCAGGCACTGCAAATGAACTCCAGACACACGTGCCCTCTTGTGCATCTGGCTTTATGTGGGCACTGGGGAATTGAACTCAGGTCCTTCTGCATTTCAGGCAAGTGCCTTAACTGCTAAGCCATCTCTTCAGCCTGACAAAAGACATTTTCATTACTAGGCTAACTTCTATGAAGTAAGGAACATGACTACCAAGGATATTCCATCTACATTACTCATCTAAGGAAGGCAAGTAATCTTTGGGACAAATGGTAAATTTTAGGGTCAGAAAAGCTTGGATCAATTCTGATATTAGTCAAATAGCATACATGTGTTTTAGATTTCCCTAATATAAACCAGAACCATAAGCAATTTCCATATGGGGAAGGGAAGAGAAAATACAAGGAAAGGGTAGCAAAAATGCAGTGTAAATTTTTCCCAACTGCTCTTCTAGGTTGTAATTCCTCATCCATTGGTGTGACATTGTGCTTTATTTTGTCCATTAAATCTAACTCTGCCCCCTTGCGTTGGGTAAATGTATTTTCTTTACATTGAATGCATCCTTTTGAATTACCTTACCCCATTTGTTTCAATAAATGAAGCTATAACTGTAATTTCTTTAATAGATTTCCTGGAGCCACTATTCCTACTATTTCACGATTTTCTCTCTTCCTGATCAATTCATCTACAACACTGTGTGTTTAAAATGTAATCTTTTACTTAGCTCCCATGATGTTATTCATGTCAGGCATTTCTCTGAAAAGTGGTCCTAATTAGTTTTATTGTACAATCAGTACCGTTCCATTAAGACCAACTAAGATTTAAAGGGCAAAAGAACAAAATACAGTAGTAAGACCTGAAGGCAATTTTAAAAGTTTCTGAAGAATGTGACCAAAAATAACTATAAATTGAAAAAAGTATATTCAGGAAATTCACTAGACTTATCATTCACTGACTAAAGACGTATTTTAGTTTTCTGATCAATAAGTGATATATATCTGTTCATTCAGGGTTCAAACATGAAATGGGGATGTAGCTTAGTTGATACAGTGATTGTTTCACAAGCACAGAGGCCTACATTCAATCTCTGGCACTGTATAAACTAGATTGCTGATATATTCCTGAAACCCCAGAACTAGGAAAATGGAAGAAGGAATATCAGAAGTTCAAGGTCATCCTTGGCTACATAAAGAGAGTAAATTCAAGTTTGAGACCAGCCAGCCTGGACTACATGAGACTACATTTCAAAAAGAAAAAAAAAGAGTTGAATAAATCATTCTAGTTCTGAAAAGATGGCTCAGTGGATGAAGAAGGCACTTGTTTGCAAAGCCTGATGGGCTGGGTTTGATTCCCCAGCTCCCACATAAAGCCAGAAACACACAGAAACACACATAAAGCATTTGCTGGTAGGAGGCCCTGTGGAGCCCGCTCCATTTCTCTCTCTCTCTCTCTCTCTCTCTCTCTCTCTCTCTCTCTCTCTCTCTCTCTCTCTCTCTCTTTCTCTTCCTCTTTTTCTATCTGCCTCTTTCTCTCTTGCAAATAAAAATATATTTTTGAAAAATTATTCTATTATAAACTATGCTAAATAACTTATTCTAAAGATCCAAGGTTACAATTGCTCACTTCCATAATACAGAAAGAGTAAAAGTATTAGCTACTTGGTAGGCAAGAAAAGAGAAACGATGCAAACATCTAAGTGATCTGAAAGAAGGTGGTATTGTATGGCTATTCCCTTGACATTGTAACATTCCCTCCTGGAGGGAAGAGGGGCTCATAGGTCTCAGGAGGCAATGAAACAAGATTCAGGCTGCTGAGACACTTGCAATATTTACCAGGTCCCTTCTTGTTGCCGTTAGCTTCTCATTATTGGCACAAAGAACCTGACCAAAAGCAGCTTGTGGAGGAAAGGGTTTATTTTGGCTTACTGACTCAAGAGGAAGCTCCATGTTGGCAGGGAAAACGATGGCATGAGCAGAGGCTGGACATCACCTCTGCCACAGCACTGCAAACAGCGGCAGGAAGGTGTGCCAAACACTGGCAAGGGGAAGCTGGCTAGAACCCCATAAGCCCGCCCCCAACAACACACCTCCAACAAGGTTCCAATTCCAAAATCGCCATCAGCTGGGGATCAAGCATTCAGAACAGATAAGTTTATGAGGGACACCTGGATCAAACCACCATGCTCCTCAATGTAATCAAAGCAGTAAACCACCTCTGCCTAGAGGTGACTCTCAGGTGGACTGGCCAACGGACAGAAGAATTGAGCAGAAAGCTCCAGAGATACAGTGTTTGTGAGTTCTGTGTGACTATAAGAAGCCTCTCCCCTATGCTCCCATAAGACACCCTAATAAATCCATTGATCAGGCAAATCAGAACCAGGTAGGATCATGGCTTTGATCTTTCACTGCTATCTTATTAACTAGCACTGGGATACGTTCCTTCCTTTTGATAATTCTATCCACTGAGTGCTCGTTCCAGGGCCCCTCTGTTTCTAGAACATATACGTTAGAGACAAATACTGTGAGCCACTGAAGAAGTGTTGTAAGGTACAAGAACTTGTATGCTTCATATTTCCATGGTGGAGCTCATTTTCTTGGCTATTGTTGGTCTATGCTCCTTAACACTTTATGACTGCAATGCTAAATGATTTCTGCTTTTACTAAATTTTCATGTATTTCCAATATCTTTATTAATGTGCTCTAAATAAATGTATTGCAGTGCTAGTTACTGATGTTGAAGATGACCTTACACTGTGTTCATAACTTGTCATTGAAATCTCCCTCATGTAACCATGTAGATGGACCAGTTCCTGTTAAGAGAAATTTCAGGCTAGGTAGTCTCACATTTTTCCTTCATTAAATGTTTTGTTGTTCTATTATAATTTTTGTGACCAATAAAAATGGTAATTGTATGGGCTGGAGAAATGGCTCAGTGGTTAAGGTACTTGCTTACAAAGCATAAGGACCTGAGTTTAATTCCCCAATACCCATATAAAGCCAGATGCACAAAGTGGCACACACATCTGGAGTTGGTTTGCAGTGGCTGGAGGCCTGGGACACCCATTCTATCTCTCTTCTTTCTCTACTTGCAAATAAATGAGTGAAAACGTTTTAACATATTTTTTTAAATGGCAATTGCGGGCTAGAGAGATGGCTCAGTGGTTAAAAGTGCTTGCTTGCAAAGCCTGAAGGTCGGAGTTTGATTCCCCAGTACCCACATAAAGCCAGATGCACAAAGTGGTCTATGTGTCTGGAGTTTGTTTGCAATGGCACTAGGCTTTAGTGTACCCATTCTCTGTCTCTCTACTTGAAAATAAATAAGTGAAATTATTTAAAAAGTGGCAATTGTATTTGGCTAAAGCCAATATATCTTTTGTGAACTGCTAAAGACTTGAATCAGGAGCAGCTTAGATATCTACGCTCATATCTGCCTGGAAAGGTTGTAGCACTTACTTCTCGTTACCTTCTCTGGGTTTCAGTTCCCACAATCTCTAACTGAAGTTTTCAGCAAGGTAGGGACCCACAGCCACAGACATTCAACCTACACAGGATAAGCCAGTGAGACAGAAACCAACGATCTTCGACACAAAGACCCTTAAACTCACAACCTTAAAGCAGCCTTAATACTCACCCACCACGACTCAGGGAACTGAGCGGAAGAGGGGGTGGAAAGATTGTGAGAGCTGTGGTGGGGGAGATGATCCAGAGGCATGGCACCCTTCAGTAACAACACACTTGGGCCGGGAGGACCGGGCTGAGTATTAGGCTATCCAGGGTCCCCTGCCACAAGGACTGATCCAGACGGCCCACGGAGGAGGATATCCAGCTGATTGGGGATGGGGAGGGGGGCATTGGGGAATTGGGGATAACAACTCATTGTTGGCCCACTGAATAATGTAACTCATTATGGACAATAAATATATATTTAAGAAAAAAATCTATACACATCTAGCAGGAGAGATGGCTCAGCGGTTAAGGCACTTGCCTCCAGTACCTAAGGCCCCTGGTTCAATGCCCTGGTGTTCTCTCTCTCTCTCTCTCTCTCTCTCTCTCTCTCTCTCTCTCTCTCTCTCTCTCTCTGTCTCTCTCTCTCTGCTTGAAAATGAATAAATAAAATAAAATAAAATCTATACACATCATCTGAAGCTTGTTTACACCTATCTTTAAAAAAAATAAATTAAGGAGAATGTAGAGAGAAAAAGAAAGGAGAATCATTCTTCTTGTTGATTTTACTTTGGAGGCTGGGTGTATAAATATGCTTTACGGAAGCTAAAATAAAAATGTCTTGTGTTTTCACCCCAAGAGTCATCTGGTTTTAGGCATGCCTTCAATGAGCACGATAAAATACCCAGGATGTGGAAGGGGCCAGCTCTCACCACTGGTCTCTCCTGCTCTGCCATGCTGTGCTTGCTGCTGATCATCACTGAGGCTCAGAGTCATGCTTTTTTCCCCCAATAAAAATATAAATTATTTAATTATTTTTTAAAATTTTTATTAAGTAGAAACTTTGGATGCACAAGTCATGTGTTGGTACCTCTGTTTCCCTCCTCCATGTCTCCCCAACCCCCCAGGCCACTGTGGGCTCTCCTCAGTGGGATCCCTGGTGTGCTCCATGGAGATTGAGGCTAGGTATTATGCAAATAGCATGTCACAGGGAAGGAAGGGTGGGGGTAATGGTTCTAGATATTTCCCCCACCATGGTTCTTATAATCTTTCTGCCCCCTCTTCCACAAAGTTCCCTGAGCCATAGTGAGTGAGTTTTAAGTCGACTTTAGTGTTGAGCTCTTATCAGCTTCCAGGTTTCTCAGTCGGAATGTTTTGAGAGTCCTCAGTGTCTCCATCGCCCAGGCTGCAGTTGTCAGGCTCACTGTGGAAGCAGCACTGGTGCTCATCTCAGCAGTTCCTCTGTGGTTTTTCCAGGGCCCTAGCTGATGGTCAGGGGTGGGTTGAGATGAACCACCTCAGAGTCATTCTTTCTAGGCACTCTTACTTCCTATAGTTAATCATCTGTCATGATGATACCCACCATGGTGCCTCCCTAACTCTTCACTGCCACTCTGTCACCCAAATTCAGGCTTAGTTATCCAAACACTCTTCTTCCTTCTTGCAAGATCTCTTCAATTTGATGCCCAACCTTCATTTGGCTCCCAGATACATTCTTAACTAGATTTCTGCTAATCTTATTTACAGCTAAATTAATTGACTTTGCAATGTCTATCAAAGAAATTTCAAATCCCTTGGCCTATTACAAAAGTATTCTAAGATGTGATCCCAAATATATTACTTATCTTTGTATCTACTCCCTGTAAATTATAACCCTTCAAAGACAGTTAAAAGTCAATCTTTTGGTGGGGCTGGAGAGCTATCTCAGCAGCTAAGGTACCTGCCTGCAAAGCCTAAGAACCTCGGTGTTATTTCTCCAGTATCCATGTAAGTCTGATGTACAAGGTGGCACATGTGTCTGGAGTTGGTTTGCAGTGCCCTGGCACACCCATATTCTCTCTCTCTCTCTCTCTCTCTCTCTCTCTCTCTCTCTCTCTCTCTCTCTCATAATTAAGTAAAATATTTTAAAAGCCATTTTTTTCTTCAAAGACACCTTAGGTGTTAGAATAAACATTCGGAACCCTTAAAGTGACTCTCTCTCATATCACTTATGACTTCTAGTATTATGTTTTTCTTTTATTAATTTGTTGAAGGAAGGAAGGGGCCAATTCTTCCTTGAGTATCACAGCCTCCATGATTCCTGGTAGGTTAATAATAATGTATATTTAAAATGAATCGAAGGCTTGCCTCATCCATAAGATAAAGTAGACCTTTGAAACTTTGATTTTCTGAAGTAACCTATTCAGGAATGGAGCTACTTTTAGAATCTGTAACTAAAATAAATAAATAAATAATTAATTAATTAATTAAATAAATAAATAAATATATTCCACTTATATACCATCTTATAAAATTTTATATATGTTCATTTATTTAGATAGAGAAAAAATCACATCCTGTTTATTTATTTAATAAGACATTTCCATTTCAGAAACTTTTTTTATTTATTTAACAAATTTCTTTCACCTGAGTAGCAATATTCTACAGGTTTAATTCTAATGATAACTCCTTAGCTTAACTATGAAAGTTTATATCTCCTTTTGAGCCATGCATAGGACGATGTCCACCTTCCCTATCAGAAAAAGTCAAATGGTTTCCTTAGTTTTCAAATAAACACACCTTCCCATCCATCAGAATGAAGAACAGGACCGAGTACATACCAGGAATAAATAACTCCATTAGTCAGAAGAATAGAATCATCCATCAGCTCCTGAGGTCAAATGTTTGACAGGTGCCAACGAGCTCTTTCCAATATCATCTTTTAGAAATGAGGATATGAAAGGAGTGAATCAAGGTGATTTCAAGGGGACAGCCAAAGTAGTCAGGATAAAGGACATGGGTTGGTTCTGCTCTAAGTTGCCAGATGAAGGCAGAACAGGAAGGTGCACTGGGATATTGTTAATTGACCCAAAGAAGAAAAGGTAGTGAGCTGAAAAGAAATATTTAACATTTTCATTAAAAAGTGACATTTAAAGGTCATTCAAAGATATCAGAGCATAGAGAAGTATAAGTATTTACTATTGCCGTAAATCTCGTCATGATGTCCCTCACCATTTTAGAGGGAAGAAAAATACGGTTACATAAAATTGGATCAGGCTCTTTTTCTTGTCAACACATTTGAGGAAAAGTTCGAGTCTCCTTTGTAGAAATCTCTTGAAAACAAGTAGACGCTTTGTTGATTTTGTCTGAGAACATTCTCTTATAAACTCTATGATGAAAACTCAAATGGCACCTTTTATTTGCTTTCTTTGTATCTCTATGTCTACTCATCATATGGCCATGATAAGGTATCTGTGTCTACAGCCCAGAGGCCTCTCTCTGTGTGCTGGGTCTAGGTGGCCTCACTGATTTCTGTTCTTGCCAAACTCCCTTTGCTCCTCAGTGAGCACCCACAGGAAAGGGAGCACTGGTCAGGAGTGTAGGATTACTTATTTGTTCTGTTCTATGGCTGTGGTCTTTCCCTTAACTCAGGCAGCTAAATGACAAACACCTACCCAGAGAAAAAACTTTTGTACATATCAGACACCCCAATAAACATGTGGACACGATACTCAACATTAACATCCAAGGGAAACATCATGAAACTGCCAGGTGGTAAGAATTAGTCTGAGTTTCTATTCATCTACTATAGTTTCTCCATCTTGAAAGTATCTCTTCCCCCTCTCCAATTCCTACTCACCTGTATACATACTTAACATCAGTTCTGGATGTCTGTCTATCTGTCCATCCACAAATGCATACATATCAATCCATACCTATGAACATATGCTTGTATGTAAACACACACACATGTGTCTCTTTCTCTTAGGGTCTCCCTGCCTCACACACACTGGACATCACTGGATGATAATCAAGGTGACACTGAGTCACAGCATCCACCCCCACACCTGCTGACTTTATACCCTTACACTTCTTCATCAGGTTAACATCTTATTTATTAACTCATGGGACCAAATTCCACTGGGCAGAACTTCAGACATAAGTGCTGATTTCAGGTAAGTGAGAATGTATATTCCTGCTACTATGACTTTTCTATGTCCATCCCATACCCCCAGCAGCTGTCAGCTAAAAAGGATGTAACCCTGGGAACAAACAGCAGGCAAGTCCCAGCGAATGAGCTCAGCAACCACAAACAAATTACCAGAGACATGCGCCTTCCTGAGAGGCAGAGAATTATGGAGGCAATATTGCATGATGGCATGTGTAAGCATAGCCATGGAGGGCCATGAGTGGATGGAAACCAATTAAGTAAAGCACTTAGGAAAATTACCTTCCAGTGCCTGGATGAAGAATTTATCACAAGACACGGTTTTGAAGTGAAAACCCTCACATGGAAACCAGGACTAAGTGTTCTGTCCAAGGTGAATCAAATAATGGATGTTTAAGGAGAATATTTGAACGCAGCCTCCCAATCTCATCACCAAACACTTTGCAAACTAATCTGAAGGGACCCTGATGCAAAGTAGAAACTTGTGAGTGATACATCAGCAAGGACCTGGGTCCATCAAGCGGTAACGACAGAAATGGAACTGAGTGCTTCCATAAACAGTGAGACAAGTTCATCAATAAGGACAGAGCAAAAAATATATATAACCATGTATACAATGAAAGACAGAACACTTCCATCAAAATGGTTCTAGTTTGTCCTGAGCAGTCATTAAAGATCCCATGACATCTGTCCCTCTTTAATCCCCACATCTTCTCTGAAGGTCTGAGCAAAAAATTTGTATGTGCCTTGACCTGCCCAAATATCAAATGCTATGAATGGTGATAGAAAGACAGACAGACATACTGTTCATGTCTGTAACCCCAGCCCTAAGAAAGCACAGATAGGAGTACTGCTGGAGG
>PVHP010024609.1:0-26276 GCA_004024765.1 Zapus hudsonius | reverse complement strand
AAACACGCTTTCTAAAGAACATCACCAGGTTATAACCCTAGAGAAAAGAGCCTCCCACCTCTCTGAATGTGACTGTTTGTTCATGAATATCAATAAATGCTGTAGAATTTAACATGATGGCTTCTAACAAGGTATAAGAAGGCAGGTGCCTTGAGGAGAATTTACAAACGTATTTTGGCCTTTTGTTTTGTCTGCTTGTGAACATAGGATCAGAGCCTATTCGCAGAGCAGGAAAAAGTGGCACCTCAACCCCCACCACCCCTGGATCCACTGCCATCACTCCTGGTACTCCCCCAAGTTACTCTTCACGTACCCCAGGCACTCCTGGAACCCCCAGCTATCCTAGAACCCCTCACACACCTGGAACCCCCAAATCTGCTATCTTGGTGCCCAGCGAGAAGAAAGTCGCCATCATTCGCACTCCTCCAAAATCCCCTGCAACTCCCAAGCAGCTTCGGCTTATTAACCAACCTCTGCCAGACCTGAAGAACGTCAAGTCCAAAATTGGATCAACAGACAACATCAAATACCAGCCTAAAGGGGGGCAGGTAAGAACCAAATGAATCCCTCTTTTCTATCATTATTAAGTTGCCATCCTCACGTTATAAGCCATCAGTTCTTAGAATGCCTGGGACATGGAGGTTAAATCTAGAGTGGCTGGTGACCATTCATTGCAGAGTCTGGACATTGTCTGGGGAAAAAGCTTGGAAAAGACAATAACTATCAGGCAGCAGGTCTTTCCCCTTTGGTTATGAATGGATTGCAGTAGGCTTAAGCAAATATAAGAATCTTTTAGTTGATTTCTGAATGGATATCTTGCTTTGTGGGTTTTAAGAAATTTACTTTATATAGGATAACATTAATACTTTTGGTATGGATTTGGTATATGATTTGCACTTTTAGTTTCAGAACATGAGCTCATGTGATTATCTCTAAGTGATTTTCACTTTATCTCCTTCCAAGGATATATTATAGCACCTTCTTTTAACATTCCTCGTGTTTATTCCAAAGTCACAGCATAGTTCATTAAGCTACTTTTCTCTGGCTTTTGATTCTTGCATATTGCAAAAGACGGGCATTTGTGTTGACAATGAACAGAGAGCTCTATGTGATTATTATGGGTGAAATTGTAGCCATGGAATTTCCACTTAAGATCAACTCTTGAACTGAGAAGGTGGCTCAGTGGGTAAAATTGCTTTCACAAGCATAGCGATATAGATTCCGAGAAGCTATATAAAGTTGGACTCAGTAGTGTATGTTTGTAGTCTCAGCAACCCTGGAGTGAGATGAGGGGTGGTGACAGGAGAATCCTCAGAAAGTCATGGGCCATGTATTCCTGAAACACACAGAGTGGCAAACAAGAGACCCTGCTTCAAACAAGGTGGAAGGCAGGACCTGCTCCTGAATTTGTCCTGTGAGCTCTACTTGAGCACTGAGGCATGAGCCCACACTCACATTTATAAATATGCACGAAGATTTGTTTTCTAATGATTAACCTTGTTGCATAAAGGTATTAGTAATCTCAGTTAACTCCCAACTGCAGCTCTGTTCACAGCATTTCCAAGCCGGAGGCCCTGAGTTCTGTCTTGACCTGAACCTTGCATAGACACCCTATGCCTAGAAGGAAATAACCCCAATGTTATTTAAGATTTCCTTTACAGTATTTTTCTTATAATATCTATCTATCCAACTTCAAGAGAGTTTTAAAATATATTTTATTTATTTAGAAGCAGAAATGATAAAGCAGAGAGAGAGAAAGAGAGAGTGAGAGAGAGAAGAAAGGAGGGTGAGAGAGAATGGGTGCACCAGGATAGCTAGCCCACTGCGAATGAACTCCAGATGCATGGGCCACTTTGTGCATCTGTCTTAATGTGGGTGCTGGGGAATCTGGGCCCTTAGGCTCTAGAGACAACTGCCCTAACCATTTAGCAGTCTCTCCAGCCCAAGAGAATTTTTTTTAAAAGAAAACCAGAGAAAAGCAATACCTTCCTTTGTACATGCATTCCTCCATTCCAAGGAAAATTTATTTTTAGGCAAGTTTCAGAGAGATATCTTACCAAAGCATGATGTCTTCAAGCATCCCTACTCACCAAAAGTCCTTGTCCTAGAAGCTATAATAAAATTATCCTGAACCTTAAAGAAATTCCCTGCTGTTCAGACTTTTGCAGTGACTTTCCTTGTCACATTATAATTCTGTACAAGTAAGGCCAAGAGACAAAGAAATCAGCCAGTGGAACAGGAGGAGAGAAATGAGTATGTCTTAAATACAGGGTGAGAGGAAAGGTTCTTTTTTCTGTGGATGTTTTGCTAGAAGATTTTACTGGATTTTTAGAAGTCCTATATAGAAAAGCTTATGTGAGGGCTTCACAGAAATTATCTGGGTGATGTGTTAAAGATGTTTCTTATCTGATTGAACCTCTAGAAATACACACTATTGGAAAACAGAAGCCACTGGTGTATTGTTCTCAGTTATAAATTGATTATCTTGGATATTTGAAAGGGCAGCAGCCATTCGGGAGCCACAGAAAGGAACAGCAATATTGTACTTTGTACAGGAAACTGATTTTGTCATAGTCATAGGTGGAAAGTCGGCCACTTCCCAGGCTGGGAATCTTTGTTACCTGTCCCCCGTTGGAACATGTGTGCTTTCTGTGTGCAGTTTCTGGGATTGTAGCCTTTAGGGATTTTCTTAAATCCCAGTTTCTATCGGCAGACAGGTTCAACTCAGTTCATTGAAGCAAATCATTGCCTAATGGGATCGATGAGTCTGTTGAAGAGATGATGAGCTTTACTAAAAGCAATAAAGTTAATCTTCTCAGCTCTGGCATAGATTCGTTCTACTGGAAAGAACTTATGCAATCGTGATTTCACTGGAGAGAGTGAGCTTGGGTCATTTAACTCAAGGAATAGATAAAAACATCTTATTGAAAGTATTAATTTGAAACTATAAGTTGTAAATTCCTCAATCTGTATTCAATCAAAAATTTAAATTAATGTTAGCCTTTGAAGGACATGGTTGCCTAAACAAGGACTTGAAAATAAATTTCCCTCAACATAGCTTAATAAAATTTAGACAATTTGGTGAATACTGCCTTATAACATTTTCTATGAAACAGTATTTTTAAAGTGTTTTTATTTAAATGGAATACTCCTACATGTTTTGAGCAGTTTTTGTTTTTCTCCATTAACCCTATAATATTAGTATAAAAATATACTCTGTGGTTTGGTGGGGTACACCATGTAATCCCAACAGTAGGGAAACTGAGGCAAGGAGAATTGTAAACGCAAGGCAAGCCTGGACTACGTAGTAGGACTATGTCACTAAAAGAAAAAACAGCACAAATTCTAGACCCTGTAATATTTGTCCATTACTAATGGGGCCACTCAATAAGCTTGTTTGTATTGACTGCTCACTGGTAAGGGCTCCCGAAAGCCAGGTCTTGCCATGGGTTTGATTGATTGCTTCGTGAATTATAGACTTTTGCTATATTCATCATCCCAGTCAGCCATTCTCAGAACAGCTGTGCCAAGGTGGCATCTTCAAGTAAGACATTCCTGCTAAAGGAAAAAGTAGTGTTTGCTTTGAATAAAAAGAATATTATAGAATTTGTTAGCCTATTCCCTTCCCAGTCACTGTTGTCATTCCAGCTAAAAAAAGAAAGAAAAAAGAAACTCAATAAGTCTATTAAGCTAAAATCTATTGAGTATATCATTAGGTTCTAGAAATAAAGCAACTTGTTTCCATCTCTTATTTCCATATTAATCCATCAAATCAATGGATTAAAGGTCAAGGAGTTTCATATGAAACTCCTAATTCAAGACTTATATTTTTATGGAATATGAAGCAGAAGTCAGGGCTGGGGAGATGAGTCAGTGGTTAAAGGTGCTTGCTTGCTTCTTTGCAAAGTCAGCCAGCCTGGCTTCATTCTTCCAGCTACCTATTTAAAGCCAGACAAGCATTTGAAGTTGAGTATACAAACACACACACACACACACACAAATAAATAAATAAAAATTTTACAATGAAGCAGAAGTCTTCATATTACCTACATCTAGCATATAGAAATTCTAATTTCTCTTTTAATAGCTGAACTATGGAATTAGAGGCTGCAATTTGCATTTAATGAATAATAAGTCATTTATCTGTAAAGTATGTGTTCTTACACATTTTAGTCGTCGTCATTTGCTTTAACTTCCGTTGCATAAAATGGCAATTATATTTAAAAGTGCCTTATATGCAAAGTTTTAAAATCATATAATATTGTAATTTGAGGCTTCTGAACTTTTGTATATTATTATGAAATGATTTCTTGTCAATAATGTGTGATGGTGAAACACCATTGAAAGTATCTGTCATAGGGCTGAGGATGCACTTCTGTGATTAAGCACTCACCTAGTGCCTGATACCCAAGGTCCAATCCCCGAAATTACAAAAATACATTAATTCCTCATATCAGAACACTACATTAAATATGTAAAGTTACATTGCATTTTATCATATTTTTGTTTTCTCCTATAACAACTTATTTTTAAAAAATTATGACAGGGTTTTAAAATAGAGTAGCTAATTTTTAATTTCTACAGGTGATCTCAAGGGATCAATAATTAAATATTTATTTTTTATCGACCTCAGTATATGCATATTTAGAATAATACACACAGTTCTCTCATGTTTTCTTAATTATGCCAGAACCTGAAAGTATTCTATTATATTATGTACTTATAATCATGTACCCAACAAGCCTTTATTGGGCTACTGCTCTGTATTATGTTGTAAGGACTGAGGATATTACAATGAACAAACAAAAATTTCCTGAATTTTTTTGCCTTCTTGGAAGTTATATTCTTCAGAAAGATACATTAAAATGTGCTGTGTGGAGGAGAAAAGTAAAGATAAGGCAGAGCGTTTAGAATATGTTGAAGGGAAGTTGCATTTCAGTTTGGGTGGCTGGGGACAGGCTGAGAAGGGAATATTCGGATAGAAACTCCCAAGGAAGTGGGTGGGGGTGTAAGCCATGTGGATAACTGTGAAGACTATTTCAGGCTTATAGAGCATCAGGGACAGCAGCAGAAGGGAAGCCACAGAGATCGTTGAGAGAAGAAAGTAGGCATCACATCCTTATTTAGTATTGTCACAGCTAGTCAAATAGCAAGACTTCAGTGCTCTGAAATAAAAATCCAAGAGTCATCTTCATCTCTTCTCTCCCCTTCCCCAGATTCTCCATATGGAACATCTTTAAATGGTTATGATTTGGTGCACTGATAGCTTTTCCAGCTGCCCACTTCCTTCTGTTAACTCTGTGCCACCCTAAGACAGCCTGCAGCCCATTGAGCAGTCTTCCTGAGTCTGTTCTTCATCTGATGTGTTCTCTGAACTACAGCTAACCTTTCTCACATTTGCCATTAAATGGTCCATTGTTATTTAATTTCCATTTGGCCTCACCTTCTGGGTTCTGACCTCTAGAAAATTAGAAATGAGGTTCATCTTGTCCTCAGAATCCCACACTCAGTAGGTACTCGATGAATATTTACCCTCTGAAAATGAATGAATGTGTGTGCCACAGACAGGGAGAGACTGTCTTTCCTCTCCATGCAGAATGTGGGCTTATGCTGGGTTCCATCACAGTTATTATCCCCATGTTATACCACACTGAATTTTGGCTAAAAGAACATTGAACCAGATTTGAGAACTAGATTCTTGAAATGGGACTTTCTTTTTTAGAGGGATGCAAAGGGGTGGTTAGAGGTTTGAGACAGGGTATCAAATGTAAATATGGCTGGTCTCAAACTTGTGATGCTCCTGCCTATGCCTCCTTACTGTGGGACTACAGCCACGTGCCCCATGCCAGCTCTTGGCTTTCATGTAAACAGAAGCAAGGAGATGTTTGGTATCATGTGCAGCAATGCTTCACTGATCATCATGGAGGCTGCTTGGAACTCTCGTTCCTGGTTCTGCTTTGAGTACCATGGTGTTATTCCATTGCAGATCATAAGGAACTCATAATGGCATTCTAATGTGCCCTGAGCTATGTTTATACCAAGCTATAGAAGCAGAAGTTGAGTATAAGGATGTTTCTGAAGTAGAAGGGTCTGGCTGGAGACAAGGGAGTGGAAGAGAATAGAGGAGGTAATATTGGTGACTTATAGATTTCCATATCTTTTGTGGTTTCATATAAAGTTTTAGCCATTATCCTCAGATACATTTTATGCCTTTTACATGATATGACTAGTTTACTTCCAATTTCACATGTCAGTAAATTAATGAAATTATTTCTGAAGACTTCCCATAAACTACAGTGAAGTGGTCTCTTCCATAACTGTGGTATAATATGATGTATTTACCACTATGAAGTGTAAGTCCAACATCATGAGAGTGAATGAGCCTGGATTCTGGTCATATTTATTCTTTCCTCAAACATTTAGCAAGATTTCCAGGTGCTCTAAGACAAAAGGTGTATAGGAGACAAATTGGCATGGTTTCAAAATCTAGGCAGACCAGAGGGGTTTTGTTTTTTGTCTTTTCCTGTTCTCCCTACCCCAACTTTATTTAATTTTAATTCTTTCTAACCCCCAATTCTTCCATCTTGTTAGGCTTACACTAATTGGTAAATAAGAAGTATAATAAAATACTCAGTGAAGTTTAAAATACTGTCAATCTGTGCTATATGGGGGGAATTATTTACAGAAGTTCACTGAATTATATTGAAAAGACTGATATTAACTATTGTTTTTATTACTCTACTTTTGATAGAAAAGTCATTTCATCAAAATAAAAGGTCTTTAAGATCAGGTACCATGTCATTATACAATAGAAGTTGAATAAATATAATTTAAATGTATTTTGTAAAATAGTGAAAAATTTTGGAGATAAATTTTAAAATGTTAATTATTAAGAACTCTCAGGACTATAAAGATGACTCGGTCATAAAAGGCAC
Organism: Zapus hudsonius; assembly: GCA_004024765.1. Classification (NCBI taxonomy): domain Eukaryota; kingdom Metazoa; phylum Chordata; class Mammalia; order Rodentia; family Dipodidae; genus Zapus; species Zapus hudsonius. Next base: position 19,341 of record PVHP010024609.1, on the reverse strand, counting down.
TTGTTTGCAAAACCGGATGGCCTGGATCTGATTCTCCAATATCCACATAAGACCAGATGTACAAACATACATATGAAAAGCAACCCTTGGAAAAGTATTGCTTTGAGTTTATAAAGTTGAAACCTGTGGAACCCTTTATATTTGATGTTCACTCACAAATCCAGCAGGCTGTGGTCAGAGGGCTCAAGAGGATCTTTAGAAGTTATTTGCTTCACTGACTTGGTCTAGTATTCCTTAGAATTTCCTAAAAGATTGAATTAAAGAAAAAATGTTAATGTCAAGAAATCACAGCATATGAATTTGACCTGTTCATTTCCTGAAATTATGATGACTGTTGTGTTTATAATGTTCCTTCCAGCTCCTATTGAGAGACTACTTCAAAGTATTAGACAGTAGGTTAAATGACAACCCTCACTAAAGTCTATTCCACCAAAAGTCTTTCCTCAAGTTCTTCAGCACCACCTCCTCCTGCGCAGGTTTCCCAGTGTGATTCCACTTTCTGTACCATGGTACACAGTCTACAGAGCAAAGATGCTTCCTTCCGCTAATCTTGTTACTTTCGAGTTTTGTGTAATTATGCATTTTAACATAAATTTATTTCTATTTAGATGCATTTTGATTATATTTATTGTTCACATTTATATATGCAATTTCAAAGAAGCTATAGGTATAGGTCCATGTAGGCAAGGTCATTTAAGTTCAGAATGGTAAAATGCTTTATAGCCAAAAGCATTTTAATGAAAATATGGACTTGTCAATAGACAAGTATTTGAAGAACATCTTCACAGACACTTTCGGTCCTCAGGAATATGTGATGTAATCCTCTTGCTTGAGGCAGTGAAGCATCAGGGTTTCAGAGAAACTACATGAACAGTTTCCTTTAAATTGTACATGGTGGAAGAGGAAGTCCATTTGAGAGAGAAAATATCCTGTAACTTGAAGCCAAAGAATATCTTCATTATAAGCTGTCCTGAAAAAAATGAATAAAAGCTAAGGGGAAGTTGGTAAATGGCATTGTCCACTACCTTTTCAGAAAAGTATTCTTTCTGAGACAGCTTCATCCAGAGGAAGAAAGCAACAGTGTTACAGCTAAGGTCCATCCCTCCAGGGTGCTGAGGGCCAAAATAGAATCTAACCCTTTAGTGACTCAGTTTTCTATCCATAAATCTTGGAATTTTAGAGACATATGGTTCTTTGGAGAAACATAGCAGCACCAGAGAATGTCAAAATAAGTAAATAAATAAATATCTAATTAAATAAGACATTCAGTTCAACATTGGGATGAATGCCTCTGGCTCATATTATTTTGCTAAAGACTGGACTTTAGGAGTAGACTTTCTTTCATTTTATAGGTTTCATATTTTCAACTAACTTGGAGAGATTTGTTCTTGTTTATATATTCTATATTTCTTTTGTTTTTCTGTCCTAGAGTAACCCCACTTTATGAGAAGGGTTCCTCTAAAGGAACAATTTCACATAAGTAGAGAAAGTCATTGCAATTAAGCCATCACAATAAAATCCTGCTGTATCCATGATGACTACCCAGAAATTAAAGCAGCATTCTTCTCTAGCATGATGGAAAATTTCATATTAAATTTTCAATTGAATTGACCTATTTTTATAAAATTCTTCATACTTGTCAATTAACCTTTAAGTGAAGAAAAAGTCAACTGTTTATGTAAGTGAATTGCCAAACTTTGGGTAAACTCAGGTGACTATATTCTGTTTTGTGACAGCCTCCCCTGGTGTTATTAGTTGGGCTGAGTCTTGAAGTGACTCAATTTGGAAGGCAGTGAGAGGTAAAAAAGAAAACATAAGGTAGAAGCTAAAGTAGAAATAAGGTCCTTAAGGTATGCACTGTAGCATAGGCTACAACATAAAGTGTAAGAGAACAGACAACAAAGAAAGCTGGAGTTGCTGAGAATTCTGTTTGCCTTCTCAGATTTTGATACATTTAGCAATTAGTAGAGAGAGTTTTGAATTAAGGATAGCTTTAGGAAGATGATTCAGTTGATTGAGTTAATATTTTTCACTTCTATAAAGCATGCAAAAAAAGAATATGACAGTCTCTCATGTCACCACTGTTAAGTTTATAATTCAGGTATTATTTTGGCTAAAATAAATTGGGAAAGATTATAATATGGGTTAGAGATTATCTTGGATAAGAATTCTATCAAATAGAAATTTCTTATTTTTTTATAGACAACCTCTAATATATATAATAATTTTCAAAAAATTCAAACAAACAGATGTTATATGAAGCTGAAAAGGCCTTCTCAAATAAGTAAATCTTTATTTAGATGTATCCACAAAACCCAGAGAGTTTAAATTGAACTTTTCAATTTTAAGAAAGCTACTCTGAAATATGGCTCTATTGTTCTTATCATTCTTTTTTTTATTTTATAGAATGTTTTCTGAGGGGTTCTATTATTTGTTGAATTATCTTCAAAGTAATGGTTGTAAATGACTCTAAAGATCACGGGCATGACATAATTTATAATTTTACAATTATGAGTCATGGGATCTAGGTTGGTGTTCGGGTAGAATTTGTGAACCTCTAACACAAATCTTACTGAGTGTCAAATACCCTTCATCAAATATGCTTCAGCTTCTCTCTACTCAACCATTAAGCAACATGGAGAAGCTATGTACATTCATTGTCATACTTTGCCTCACTTTAGATAAGACAGTATGTGACGCTATTATAATACAGAAGTGTGTAAAGGGTGTCCTACTAATGCCTGGAAAGGTCTGCTTCGCATTACAGATTGAGCAGGCATTCAGAAAGTCTACCATCCACTGAGAAATGTGTGACAGTCTAGAGAATCTGAAGGAACTCAACCGAATTTAACAAGTTTTAGGATTTTAATATTCTAGATCAATTCTTAATACTGTTTGCAATGTGAGCCTTTAAGGTTGAATCATTTATTTTGGAGATCATAAAAATTATCAAATAATTGATTAAATGTTAAAGTCAAACAGATTAATGAAACTCAACTTGGACTTTTCCATTTTTGCAGTAAGTGAATCAGGTGTTATGTTTGGCTTTTGATGACTTAGTAATGTGTCACATAATTGAGAATCTTATGGTCTCTACATTAAAATTTATAAATGAAATATCTTATATCCCAAAGGATTAGTAAAATGGCTCACATGAATTCTATTTCATTTGCAAAATGGCATAATCAAAGAAAATTATTTAAAGTAGTACTGTGAGATATAATAATCCAAATTATTTGCTTTCTGAAAAATAATTTTCTTCTGTGAGGTTTTAAATTTAATGGTCTACATTGAGTTTTAAAGCAATTACATTCACAGTTTATGAAAAACTCTTATCATGAACTCATTCATGTCATATACACTGTCCGTTTTCTCCCACACTGTATACAAATTGGATTTTTTATGCCCTAGAGAGTCAGGTAGTCATCATATTTTCTCAATTCAAATTTTGACAGGAGCTCTTCCCTTGGGCTGTTGATGAGAGCTGCCAGTGATATTTCTCTGTAAGGGACAAGCTTTCATGTCCATGCTGGAAAGGCACTGTGGTTTGAGCCTTGCCTAGTTAAAAATAGTCAAGATTCAATGTCCTTTTGAATTATAGTTTCTTTTCTGTAAATACCAAAAGATGTGATAATGGCGTTTTTTATAATAAGGCTATACAGCTAGGGTAAACTTATTTAGATATTTTACAAGAGAATAAACCACTCTACAGCATTAGCAATATCATTTCTCTCTTCAGTATGTGAAAGAGGAGTAGTACCTAAAATAAAATCAAACAAATATCAGTAAAAACAATAACAAAGATAAAATTTTTTCATGCACACATTGTCTTTCGAAATAATCAAAGTTCAAAAGACACATGAAAGCGGGGTGTGGTGGTACACACCTTCAGTCTCAGCACTTAAGGAGGCAGAGGTAGGAGGATTGCTATGAGTTCAAAGCCACCCTGAGACTACATAGTGAATTCCAGGTCAGCCTGGGCTACAGTGAGACTTATCTCAAAAAACAAAAATAAATAAAAATTTAAAAAATACACATGAAAGAAATTGCAAACGTTATGACATTTACAGGATGTTACATCAGAGTAATATATTTTCAGATCCTGATTTGATGTGGTTTTAAAGATGAAGGTTTGGCTTCCTGAAAACAGAAACACCTAACATCAAATCAAATGGATGCAACCAAGGCTTAAACTATGTCTGGTATAGAATATAGACTTGCTTAAGTCACCTACTCAACAGGTCTTGTTTTATTTTTAACCTTTAAACGTGGTATGGATGCTCTCACATGACTATTTATTGGCAATAGTTGTCTATGTGCAATGACCAGAAAGGGCTTCAGAAGGCGATGGCATCAAACCTACCAGGGAACTTGTAAAGCTTTCCATAATAGAGCAGCCCTGGAGTCTCTGTGTTCATCCTCCTGGGGAACCAGGGGTTCTTCACCTGGATGAATGAAAATCCTGACCTGAAACAGTCAGCCTTGTGAGCCTCACTTGTATAGGGTGGACTAGAAGAGCAGTCAAGTGTAGGAAGTGATCAGTAACTGTGATAGCAGGCACTGGGGCTTGGGGGGGAGCACTGTTGTAGTTCCAAGGTCCAATGTTAGACCACACAGAATGATAATACTGCAGTGCTGCCAGCCTCCAGCCCCTTAGTGTCGGTGCCCATAGTGTTATTTCTCTTGCATTCCAGTTCTTAGATTACTCCTGGGCACAGCTTGGATACCTAAAGCTCTTGAGTATTTGTTTCTTGGAGTCCATGGAAATAGGAACTCCCATTGACATGACTTAGTTATGCTTCAGTTCCTTAATGATAATGTAGGTAGAAGGGAGTCTAGGGCCTCTTTCCTGCACCCATTCCAATTCCCTATACCCAGTATCTTGAAAGAAAAATGTTACCTCCAATTCCTTTTAGGTTAGGATTTTAAACAAGAAGATCGATTTTAGCAAAGTTCAGTCAAGATGTGGTTCGAAGGATAACATCAAACATTCTGCTGGGGGCGGAAATGTAAGTAGAAGCTTTGATGAGAAAGCTGTCCTGTGTGGAAGCCTCCTGCCCAGCTGGCACCCCGTGTCTTCCCCTGCTTCTTCCTGGCTCTCCTCCTTCCTCACCACTGTTCACGTGTCACCTGGTGTGTGGTAGCTTGCTTTCTTGATGATGGATTTCCCATCCTTTCCCGTCAGCTGATGCATCAGCAAACTTCTCACTTTCAGTTGGGATAGAAAAGAAAACCTTGTAAGACATGTCACGGTTTTCTGAAGGATGGCAAACCCACTTCACTTGCAAACTTGTTTGCTGGCCTATTTGTCATGATGGGTTTTTCTCCTGCTGTCAGGATTCCCTTGCAAAACTGAGCTGGGCTCACTTTTCTAACACCATTTAAATTACCTTTGAGGCAGCAACTAATATACTTGAAAGTGCTCAGAGTATGTAATGCCAATCTCCAATGGTTCATTATTCATGAAAGTTAGGATATCATTCAGAGTGATACAAAGTTGCTGAAGCATGTCTCATCTATTATTCAGAGTGAAAGAATTTGAGTCCTAGTATACCTTTGCCATGATGAGATTTTTCCTGCCACTCACTGAGTGGAAAAATATTTATGAGAGGAGGTGAACATGGAATCCATATTTCTTAAGTGTAGTTGGAGCATTGAAGTGATCAGGCAAACTCTAACTAAAGGAGGTGTGGTTTTTTCATAAAATAAGAATCATTTTTAAAAGGTGAATCATGCTGACTTTCTATTCTACAGATCCTGACATTTAAATGTCAGGTGCTGATAATCTGTGATACAAGTAGTTTAATTACAGGGTATCAAACTCAGAATCTTCACTAGTCTTCTCTTGTGGCTACTTACTTCTGAATTTGACCAAAATGGATTTAACCAAGGAGCTGTCACCTGATAACTAGGCAGCTCCACCAGATATCAAAGTACCTCTGTTGTGAGAATCCTGTAGTGGTCTTTGCTGGGCTCCATCCAAGATGGTGGGCTAGGCCTCAGGGTCAGTCTTCACATTGACTCAGTTGCTTCCCTGACTGTAGGTGGACACCACGTGAATTCACAGAAGCAGTCCCTGTGCAGATAATTCCTTTGAGGGATCAATGGATGGAGCTTGCTGTCCTATTGCAGAGGCACTGGACAAAGCACTGTAGAGAAATCTTAAAATATGGAGGAAACTCCCTGTCTGTAATACAATGGTCTTAAACTCTCCTCAAGAAGGAGTCACTTGTCTTAATATGAAGATTTCCTGGTCCCATTCCATCATGTCTGAGGAATTCTCATCTGTCCTGCTGAAGATGGACCATAGACCATACTCGCTGAAGCACTGTTTCAAATACTGGTGGGGGAGGGGGAATGTCATAATGAAATGCAAAAGCAGGCAAATGTTGCTGGCATTTTGTAACTGTGTGTGCAAGAAATTTTTGTTTAGTGAAGATATGGCAATTTACATCCAATTTAGGAAAACACATTTAATACTTTCTTCTATCTTAAAACATGTGTGTCTGGTAACTGTAAGCAATGTTGGTCATTTACATGAATTCACTTATCTTGGCTCTTTGCTTTGGAAGGGTTTAACAGTGTGGCTTAGTTCTCTGAGTGGAAGCTGCCTCATTAACACAAATGTTCCTATGCTTCATGGCACCATCTGTTTTCTACTAATAAAATCTTCTGTTCCAGGCTTTTCATTCACTTGGGTTTGTCTTTCAAATCCTAAATGGGAAAGAGTATATGGAAACTTGTGTGTGAGAGAGATGGGGGAGAGAGAGATGGGGAGGGAAGGTGAGAGAGAGCCCTCTTAGTTTTGGTTTTTGAATGTGTTCTGAATGTCGATGGTTCTAGATTTTGTATAACAAGTGTAGAGGTCTTTCCATGTCTAAGATACCTTATGTGAATTTTATATGATTCATATAGGTACAAATTGTTACTAAGAAGATAGACTTAAGCCATGTGACATCCAAATGTGGATCTCTGAAGAATATCCGTCACAGACCAGGTAAATAAAAATTACATTCAGGAAATTTACAAGCAAAAATTGAATGTTAATGTAAAATCCCTATTAGAAAGATGTTTAAAAATCCTGATACGACATGCTTTATTAATAAAGCTTAAGTTAGAAATATCAAATGCTTCTTCTGTTAGGGCAAGTGGACCCAATTACCATGAATAGACAGTGCATCATAGAACAGGTGAAAAATTAAAAATATATAGAATGTGTTTTTATTTATGGTCTAATCATAGGTTTTGTTTAGCATTGCTGAAAACACGTTTATCTCCGATCCTTTCTTAAGCCAATAAACACAGACTCTTCAGTGGAATGCAACATACCCACAACTGACTTGATTCAAGACCATTTTTATCTTTTGAATCTCTCATAGGACTACTGCTCTAACAGAATTTATATTCTTACTTGCAATAATGGGTTCCTTGCTTCAAAAGTAAGAATCTTCCATGAGTCATGTTTTTTCTTTCTGAGTACCTTGTGTTGTATATTTTTCTAGATTCTACCTCCATGAATATGTAGCAATATATAACTGTAAAACCTGTAATATTCTTGAGAATATTATTACAATTTACATATATCCCCCATTGAAATAGATAAGGGAAAATATGAATGGCCTTAACCATCTATGTTCACCATCTTAACATGTAAACCAAGTAATCGATTAGTAGAATAATTATTGCCTCAAATATTATCAAAAACAAGGTATAACAATAATTGACACTGTTGTAGTCAGCTTCACGTTGCTGGGATGAACTTCCAAACTAGATACGCTGTATGGAAAGAAGGGATTTAATTGAGCTTACAGATTCAGGGGAAGTTCCATTGATGGCAGAAGAATTTGCCCCCTTTCATAAATCCAAGCAGAGAGACACCACCGACAGCTGTCCAGGACCACAAGCAAGCAGAAACACACAGCAAACAGCAGGGAACCAGGCAGAGTTCCAACCTCTGCATACCTTTAGGCTGGAATCAGATCTGCCCCCAAACACACCTCTTCCAGCCAGGAAATCCAAGTTACATCTTTAATAAAATGTGAGTCTTTTGGGAGCATTCAAACTACCACAGAGAATAATAAGACTCCTGGGTAGAAAATTATTAAAAATTTATCAGTTGAGTAAAAAGATAGGTAGAATAAGCCTCCTCACATGGATAAATCCATTAGAAACATCTTGAAATCAATCTCTATTATGCCCAAGGGTGTTTGTGAAGCAAATCAAGGAGTTAGAAACCATACTGTAGAACCCATTTTAGCTTCATAATTGCTGTGATGGAACTATCTTCTCTTTTCTCATGAGGTGCAGGGAGATGTGCTTTTATTTACCACCTTCCTTCCAATGTCCCCTGTCTATGGCTGCCAGCAAATGCTTAATGGACTTTTTACAGTTCTGTCAGTAGCAGGACTGAGGTATTTCGCCATGTGCTGTCTATTTTCTCACAAAATACAAAAAGAAAATGCTGGAGTCTTTCATTCTAAACAGTAAGGATGGAGTTATTCACGATCACCTGAGGTTCAGATGCACAGACAAATCTTAAGGAAATATTCTGTATATGAATTTGCTGGTCATAAAAGACTATTGTCATAGACTCCCACTCACTTCTAAATCCGGCTCTTGCATCTGTCAGATGACTGAGTTCATAAAGCAGTGTCAGCACAGTGATGCTTGACAACAGCAAGCTTTTCACAGAGTTACTTTGGAACATACAATTCCTAGGAAGAAAATGAAGAGAACAGTTCAGTACCTGAAGAGCCAAATTGAAACACCTGCACTTCACTTTGGAGCTTGGTGAAGACAATAGTCTTTGACAATCACTGCTCCTGGCGGGTGACAGAATGCCTCAAAACCAGAGAGCTCTGGATTCAAATGGACTTCTCTAGGACTTGCATAACAATTTCTAGTGGGGGGCTGGAGAGATAGCTCAGTGGTTAGGTGTGCTTCATATGCAAGAATGAGGCCCGGAGGAAAAATGAGTCAACTGAGTTTGAATCTCCAGGACCTATGTTAGGCGACTGGGTATAGTCATGTGCCCATGTAACCCCAGTCCTTCAGGGGAGCAAAGACCCAGGAATCACCATTCCAGCCACCACATGTGAGCATATGGGGTGCCACAAGGGCTTATATACCTGTATACATCACATACAGAGACAACAATTTACACACACACACACACACACACACACACACCACAAGCAAATATATGTGTGTATTTATTGGATAACTGAAAGCAATAGCATACTCAAGTTTCCTTTTTTAAATATACTTGGGTCAATAATACACTCCCTTTTTTCCTTTAAGAAGTAGTTCAATAAAAAAATTAATAGAATCATACTAATACAACACATGTCAGAAAAAGAAACTTAAGAGAGCATTTTTTCCATAGAACTCCCCAAAAATGCAAAGATAATATTTAAAAGAAGTTGGTGTCATTACATGAAAGCTCTGTTGTCCTCTAGCCCCTATCCAAGATATTTATGTTATTATGAATCATTATGAAGTCAATGAATCCCACCATTATAACAAGTGAGACCCCAAAGCCAGATCAAGTGGAAAGAATAATAGTCTTTGAACTGATATATATTTGGAGAGTGTCTATATCCTAAGCCGAGGAGAAATGATGGGGTTTTTTGAAATTTTATTTTAATAATATAATTTCAAGTAGCCCATGGTTGTATTAGCAAAAACATCTAGATATTGCATCAGAAAAACACCAGCAGGCTTAGGAGACATGGGCAAAAGCCTTGGTAGACCCCTTGCTTTGGTCTACAAAGATACAAAAGTATCAGGAAACTCAATGAACTGTGTTTTCCATATTTTCATAGATCCTCTCAAACATTTTTCCAAATCCCAATCCCCAGGGAAATTCAGTGATAGAAGATGACCACTACTGTTCTTCTTGTTGAAACGAGGTTGTTGATGCAAGTGAAACAACTCTCAGGTAGTAAAAAGCAGTTGAGTCCACCTTCTTTCCAGGTCCAGCAAACATTCAACCCTGGTCAAGGACAGGTGAAGGGGCATTGAATACCTGCCTTCCCAGGGTGGAAACACCCCTACATTTGAAAACCTAAGAGAGGCATACCGAGACAGAGAAGACCGCATGGGAGGATGGAATGTAGCTCCATAACCATCAGCATACCCTCACATTTATGATTAACTAGAGGAAGTGGCGTGATCAAAACTCTGTCTCAGTAAGACCAAATCAAAATCATTATCAGGTTGGTCTTACAGCATCTGTACCCGGACTTCTAAGATGCTTTGCTTATCACTCTATATGCTAATTAAAATGTGAAAGTTTTTGAGCTAGTTATACAACATTCAACTGCTCGTTCATTTCATTAGTGAGGTGAGCCATGTTTAAAATATACAAAAGAAAGCAGTTGATCTCAATGTCTGTGGAGAATTGGTTCCCAGATGCTAAGAAGATACCGAAATCCTCAGATGCTCAACTCTTATATAAAATACTAAGTATATAATCCACACATTCCTTCCGTATTTTAAAGTCACCTCAAGATTACTCATAATGTCTAATAAAATATAAACATTATGCAAATCATTATTATACTTGTTATTCAAGGGAGAATGACAAGAAAAAATGTCAGTAGATGTCAATACAGGTGCAATTTTTTCTATATATTTTCAGTCTAAGAATGCAGAATTAGACTATACAGAAAATAACTGTATATTATCTATATGTGCAACACTGCAACCTAAAACTGTTTTGGAGTAGAGGCTTGTTACCATGAAGAACAATGAAGAGTATGATTTTTCAATTAATTTACTTTCCTGGAGTAAAAGACTAAATGATGCTTTAGGAAGGATGCAATAGGATATTTCACCATGTTATTTTTAAAGTTTCGTTATGTCAATAAGGAAAGTCCCCAAGATTTCTAAGGTAGGCATACTAAAGCAATGTATTAGTATGGGAAACAAAGCATATGATACTGTAAGAAGGATGCCACTATCTTAGAACATGTGATAAAAAAAATAGTATGGATCCAAAAATTATAAGATTCCTTTCTTGTCTATAGAGTTAGTATGTATTCAGTAATGGTTTATCAACTATCATGATTTTATTATGAGAGTCATCATCAATATAGGATTTCATTTTAATCTTTCGCCTCCCAAAGGTGGTGGACATGTGAAAATTGAGAGTGTAAAACTGGATTTCAAAGAAAAGGCCCATGCTAAGGTCGGTTCACTTGACAATGCTCACCATGTACCTGGAGGTGGAAATGTCAAGGTAAGAAGGGCATTGGCCAATCTTGTCTTTTAAAAAATGAGCAATTCTCCTGAAATATTCTTGATCAAAATGGATACCAAATTCAAGACACTATCAAACTGGAATTCCGGGGAAGGACTAGTGGCTGGTTGAGATGCTTGAGTTAATGAGGACTAATTATTGTCTTAAACAGATTGACAGCCAAAAGTTGAACTTCAGAGAGCACGCAAAAGCCCGTGTGGACCATGGGGCTGAGATCATCACACAGTCCCCAGGCAGGTCCAGTGTGGCATCACCCCGGCGACTCAGCAACGTCTCCTCTTCTGGAAGCATCAACCTGCTCGAATCACCTCAGCTCGCCACCTTGGCCGAGGACGTCACTGCTGCCCTTGCTAAGCAGGGCTTATGAGTACTTCTCCGTTAGCACTGGAGTAATATTTAGGCATGAGCTCTTGGCAGAAGTGGGCTCTGAGCAGGTGTTACATTCATTCTTTACAAACCATAAGATAAATAATCCCATGACCAAACTGTAGTAATTGTTATAATTTTATATAAAAATGAATAGTATATGCAGAAATTGACCTGATTTTCATTTGCAAAAGGAACACATGGCTTTACATGGGTACAATTGGACAACTATTTTCGCTCTGCTCTGTTTTGCATGGAGTATTATTATTATTATTTTAAAAATTGCATTTTTACCTTTCATGTGCCTGAAGGCTATCCACTACATTCTGAAAGGCCTTGTTAAAAATCCAAGCTGCTCATTTTACTATTCTGTTTCTGGTTAAAAAGATGAAAAACTGCCCATTGTCACTTGTTACAGGTTAAATGAAATCAAGGAGTTTGACTGAAGAAAGGGAAAAGCATGTAAGAAATACATTTTTAAAGTGTTATTTTGTATAAGTGGGAAGAAAGATGCAACTAAGTTATTAACATTTGGAACCTGGATGGTTATATCAGAGTATGTCAATCAAATAAATTATTTAACTAACTAAAAACTAATTATAAAACATTTGAGCTGTGGTTGAGAAAGTTGAATCAAAGTGCATCTCTTAGGACTGAAGCTCTGTCGTTAGGATGGACTTGTGTCTGCTTAGAATGTCAGTTGATTGGCTAGATTTGTGTCTACACTACCTGTTTCATGCCCCTCCCATCTGTTTGATACAGTATTATAGATATAAATATATATATATTTCTCTGTGGCCATTTGTGATAATTCCTCATATACTTGAATATTATACTTCTTTATTCACAGTATCTGTGTCTCCTGCACCCTTTGGTGTCGCAATTTTAGGTTTGTGAAAGTAGATGTTAGCTGAGTTCTCTCCCTATTTAAAAAAAAAAGCATTAAAAAAGACAAAAAGTTTTAGCATGAAGTTGCTTTCTGTAACAACTCAGAGCCAAAAACTTTGTTTTAGCTCAACATAACAAGTCTCTCCCATGATGCTAGAAAAATTTATTTTTCTTTGCTTTCACCAACATGGAGTTTGTGAGGGTGGGTCCAGTTATCTATAAAAGGGTTTACAGATTGTTGATTTAAGATTATGAATTGATCTCATTTTAAATCATGGAATAGTTTGGGTGTCATTCCTACATTAATTTATGAAACTGACATTTTCAGATTTATTTTCCTCCCCCTTTTTTTCCATTTGCTAAAGTTGAAACCAGTAGTGGTAATTTTGGACATGCGTTCCCATTCCTCCCTCACCCCAAACACCTACTAATTAAATTCTCTGATAAAAGATGTTTGGTTTCCTTATCTAAAATCTAGATCCCTTGATCAGAAAAGAAAAATACAATGTATTGATAAACTATAGCTACAAAACATTTGAGCCACAGATACCTAAATCAGGGTTCCCCCTCCAGAGTTCCAACTTTGCCCTCTGGAAAAGAAGATGATATGCTTTGCTTATCCAGAGATAGTATTGTTCTGACCTTACATACCATCTAGAAATCACAAATCTATGAATTTTACTTATACATCATACTTAATGTATAAGCAGTAGTCAAGGGCCTAAATAGGGTAAGAGTTGCCAAATTAAATGGACACTTTTGGGTGACTTTATCTGTTCGTTTTCTTCCTCAGAGCTGGTAGATGAAATCTGATTAGTTAACAACAGCAACACTGCTAGTTCTTTGATTTCTTGGAGCCAAACCAAGTCCTTCATGTAAAGGATGAGATGATTGGCAAAATGCCAGGGGATGCAAAGGCAGAAAGAAGCCAAAATGGGCTGCATGTTGGCAGTCCACAGGATACCATAACCAGCATAATGGCCACAGGGAAATCCTAGGAACAAACAGCACCATACTTTCTCTGCGGGAAGATTTATACAGGCAAAGTGTCTTCGTTTACAAATCAGTTATTTGCAAATAAACACATACTGAGTAGTGCCTATTTTCTGCCTAGCAAATGTTGTGGGATTTGGTTTACTTAATCTGAATAATTCATCCATCACTTTCCCTTCATATGCCCCAGAGAATAGAAGGAATGAATGTGTGGAGACATAGGATATTTTCTTACATGGTTTAATAGTAGTGGTAGTGATTAAAGTTATCTATGAAAAAAGTTAACAGACAGAACAATTTTAACCTGTAAGGATAAAGCTTGCAACCAGGTTTAATTTTCACTATAAAAGTTAATACTAAGTAAACATATTCTAGATGTTAAAATTCAGTTTCTTCCAAAATAAGTATTCAAAATAAAAATTATATAAAGCCCAAAGTTAGTAGATTTGGCTTTTAAGCAAACATTTATTTCTAAAGGCAACAAATTATAATGAACATAGCCCTTGTTTTGTATAAGAACATTTTTCTGTATAAAGTGAACATAAAAGAGCTAAAGATTTGTACCAGAGAAAGAGAGAAACACACAGGCTAAATTTGTCTTCTAATGGGGATGTGAGGTAGGGCCCATCTTTCTTCTCTCTTAAGATAACGACTCAAATTAAGCTTTTTGGACACCACTTTTGTGGGGGCACACATACGCTGATCTAGAAATGAAAGCATTCTAGTTCCATTTCTAGATCCATTAATGCCAGTTTCTCTCTGGCTTTAGCCTTTGAGAACCTGTTTAAGAATACATAAGTAATCCAGATTTATGAAGAGTTCAAGGGCCACCTTCTTTAGTGAACTCTCTCTCTGGGTCACCTGCAGCTGAAAATTGGACGCAACGATGCAGGGATGACCCGAGTTCATGATGAGTTTCAAGGCCATGTTCATTTAGGAACCAACTCTCTCTGGATTCACCTGCTGAGTTCCAGCAGGGTGATGGGCTAAAATCCCACCCATAGGAAAGACACCTGTGTAACACAGCTGAGTCTGAGTTTGACTGAAGGTGGCTGAAAGAAGATATCCATTAAATGGAAGAATAGACGTTCTAGTTGGCCTTCTCCACACACACTTGTACAGATATGCAGCGGAAGTGGAATCATTAGCCCAAAGGTAACATCATGTAACTATTATGGAATTTCCCTAAGTATGGTTGATTCTGACATAACTGCATTTATAATTTTTTCTCATATTTTTATGCCAGAGGAAGAAAAACAAGAAATGCATGGTAGGTGTAACAAAGATTCATGGTTGGGGAAGACAAATTCCAGTCATTTCTTCAAAGACTCATGTGCTAAAATCAGCCCTGATGTTTATTACTCCTAGAATTTTTAGCCTGAATACATAGGTTGAGGCCAAGTCCCTCTGCAGGAAAAAAAAGGTTACTTTCAAGCCCCAAAAATGCCAATCATAAAAATCCACTTCAACTTTAGCAAAAAGAAAAAAAATCAACAAAAAGTATACTCTATATGCTGGGATTCCAAGGTTCCAACCACTACAAATCTGTGGGGGTTCTTTCTTCAGATAATTCTAGAGCCTGAAGGCATTTCTTCAATGGATGGTTGTAGTTAGCTCATGTTTTTTCAATCAACTTTGCAAATGTATTTGTTGCTGTATAGTGATTGTTTTGCAAAATAAAATTGCTTGTCACCTAATTATTAGTTTCAGGGTTTTTGTGTGTATTTGTTTCTTTGTGTGTGGAAAAAAGTGTATGTGTGTGTGTGTGTGAGTACATAATACCTGGGGAGAACACACAATGTTCCAATCAAAGAAAAATTGCCACCAAGCTACTATTAACTGCAGATTTCCTGTTATGTGACAAATCCTATGGTAGTTATTTATTGAAGTACCTCACCTAAGGATTGTTTTGTTCTTTTCTGTTTTTCGGTGCTGGGGACAAACCCCAGCCCTTGTGTATGGTCAGTATAAGTGTTTTATCACTGAGCTAGATCTTCTATGGGATTTTTTACCATCTGTTAGTCAGATAGGAGACAGAGTGAGGTCTAGAAGACTGAATAAAGAAAAAAAAAGGAAAAAAAATTTGACAGAAAAAGGAATATTTTTACCTCCCCCAGGGGTCAACTAAAATTGTCTCACAGCCCTGATACAGACACAGAGGCACCCAGAGACTAACCCATGATAATACTAACATACACATTAGTCCCTGGATGGAGACTTAAGTTGCTGAAGTATGTGTCCAATGAGGTTGTATGTAGAACTACCTACAACAAAATAGAGTGAGTAGAAAATTTGTGCTTCCAAAATGAGCCAAATTGCCTAGGCTAAGGTTCTGTAAACTCACAAGGAATCTACATGAGCACCTTCACTGTCTCCCTGTTCTGGTCCACTTCTTCCCTCGAAGTGTATCATTTCTTAATAAAATATCTTGCATTATTTGTTCCTATTTACCTGTCTCTGTCCATTTCTTTGTTCTTGGAAACAAAGACCTGGAACTCTAGGTGGGTGTTCACCAAGCCCAAATATCAATTAATAGCTTTAGTTGGATGCTGTATCTGCTGTCAGTATCAGAAGCTCAAATGTACTTAAGTTCAATTGGATGGCTGTATCTGCCTCAGGCTGTATCCAGACACTGAAAAGACTCTATGCCCATTCTGGATCCAGTCACCAACAAACTCTTACAACATTTGTTTCTGCTTCCTCTGTGTCAGCTTCCATCCCAAATAGGCACTGCTTCCATGACAGCCTCCAGAAACTCCAGACTGTACAACCTGCCAATGGGACCCTCTACCCCATAGTACTGGCCAAATCCAGCGTCTGAAAATCATGAAACTGTTTGCATGACTGGCCCAAGTATGCTGACATCCCAAATGTGGGTCACAAAACCAACTCTATTATGGGTGGTTGGGATAGGAGGAAAGTGAGGGAAGAAGTGACCTCATCTGAGCTCCATGAGCCAATCACAGAGAACTAATGCTGCACCATATGCAATCAAGCTGCTCTAGCCAGACGGGTAAGGACTTGATAGCTTCAGACTATAAATGTCCATCTTCATTCATCCTTCTGATTTTTAAAATGCAAATTGAGTTCAAGCATCACTTGGGAGCTTGTCAGATATGAAAATTCATAATGCTCTCCCTCTATGTATAACATTTCCCTAGCTTGAGGAGAAAGCTCCATTGCTGCCCCTTGACATCAAAATTAAGATGCTTTGAGACATCATTTCTACCTCTGCTATCAGTTTAGAATGGAGTGCTAGGGTGTTGTGACTGGTAGATGAAACACATTTGTATTAGTGCTTTCTTAGCTCTCAAATATACTAACTTGGTGAAAACCAACTTGTCAATGTCTTCATCATTTCCCAGCGTTCAGTAGTTTCCCCTTAGGTAGTAGCAAAGACTTAGTACACCTAGCAAAAATCATTATGGTTCTCTAAGATTTGTTTTTCAGTTCTGAGATTTAAACATGGTAAACAAGTGCTGATTACATCTCCATTCCCTGTTTTGTTATTATTTGTTGTTTTTGTTTAAGACAGGATCTCACTATATAAGTTACACTGGCTTTGAAATTAATATGTAGCCCAGGCTGTCCTTGAACTCTTGATCCTCCTGCTTCAGACTCCTAAGTGCCACCACACCTCGTGATATATTTCTTTAAGTTTAGTTCACATCCATGTTGTCCTTCAAAGAGTTTGTAAAATGACAAGCGATTAAGACAGCCATTTGCCTACTAGCATAAATCCTAATGATATTTTTATTTCTTTTTATTAATAAGGCAAAGATCATTTTACTTGCTTTGAGAAAAGACAAGTAACTGACATCTAATGTAGGATGACAGGAGTTTTAGTATTGCTACCTAAAATTGCTTCAAAACACTAAATACTTTGCTGATTTTTCTTGAACATGCTGAAGAACCATCAGAAATACACTTGTTGAAAGCCTCACCTGTTTGTCTCCCATATATTTCCATTGTAGAGACTGGTCAGCTGGCTCCCACTCTGTGCTTGGAATTCCACTGAAATCTCCTACCTCAGGCCTGAGTTGACATATAGAACAATAGCTTTATTGCGTGTTTTCTTTGACCTTGACAGTGTTTCAAACTCAAGACCTATGCACACACACACACACACACACACACACACACACACACACACACACACACACTACATGTAGATCTCATATTCTCTCAAGCTGGTCTATGTTTACCTTGGAGTTGAAGATTGCTAACTCCATTGTACCACCTGTCCAGTTATGTCTATGGATCACTCTTTATTCTTCATATTATTGTATGCATATCTCTGAAGATATCTCCTTTATAATCCCTCATTTAAGCCTTAGTCTTTCCCTTTCAATTTCTCCTCATTTGATGAAACACAAGTCCAGAAGAACCCTGGTCCAAGAAAGAAGTAAGTCAGACTAGAATACTCAGAGCTTTGGGGAGCCTGAGGGAAAAAAACTATTTAAAAACTTTTTCCTGTTCTAAAGGCAAAACAAAGCTTAAAACAGTATACTTATTTGACTATAGGAGCTGGTAATGTTCATGGCCATGATAAACACATTTAAGATTTTTCTTGACACATACATTTATTGTTAAATCAAGGTAAAAAGAAAACTGTGATGAAATGCATTTCTCTTTATCCCCTCTATAATACAGAGCTCATTGTGAAGTCAACTTGACAAAGGGTATCATTGTCAAGAGGTTTGAATTTCTACACCCGTTGGTTAGTACTTGTAAGAACAAACACAAAGCATCTGGGAAAAATTCTATAGTTTTGTGGAAAGCTGAGTTCTTAAACCCAGACCACCTCCAGGCAACAGATAACCTTTTCATCTGAATAAGCTGAAATACGGACAGGCCTTTTCCCTGGGCCCCTTCCACCTTACTAACACCTGTCTCACTAATCCCTCTTCCCTCCTCCTAAGACTTGTCTTTGGCACCCAGAACTATTGCCCTGGGCTCCACAGTCATTCTCCAATTTTAGAACCATCAAGGTCAGAACCAGACTTTCCAGGTGTCACTAGTGGCTGCTACCCCTCACCCCCTGAAGCTCTGAAGGCTTAGCCAGCAAGCCTAGATAACACATCAAGAGATCACCAGCACCCAGCAGCCTCTGGCCAGCAAGCTTACCTGCTGCAGCTCTTACCTGCCTACCACATGTGCTTGCCTTGCCCTCCTCCAGTTCCTGCCAGCAAGAGGACTGAAAGCCACGAGGAGACAGTGATGGTGGTGACTCCTCAAAGGCCAACAGATGGTGTTCCTATAGCCACACCTTGACTGTGACCATCTGCTAGTCTTCATTCCCCTTGACTCTCCCTCATGCAGTTCAAGACCATGGGCCCACCTTGCAGAGTGTGAGCAATGGGAAGCATAGTTGGAGGGGGGAGTGTTACACAATTACTGGTTCCATGGGGCAGTTTGGGACTAATCAATGCCTGAGGTAGAGCCTTTCATGGTCCTGTCAAACTCGTCCTTATTTTGAACCCCACTCAGAGTCCAACTAGCATGGCTATTAACAGCATTAACTTTTTACTTATTTAGTGATTATACCAGGAATCTATTTATGATAATTTATTTTTTTAAAAATACTGCAATTGTTAGTTAATTTACAGTTGAAGAAACTGAGGAATAAGAAGGATGTTTGAAATTTTATGGGTTGAGGGGATGGGACTAAGTGATTGAAAGTGATTTCTTGCAAGCCTGTTGTCCTGAGTTCAAGTCCCCAGCACCCATATAAAACCTGATGCAAAGTGACACACATGTCTATAATCCAAATGCACCAATGGCAATGGAAGGCACAGACAGGAGACACAGGAAGCTCGTGGGCCTACTAG
>PVHP010024608.1:0-26840 GCA_004024765.1 Zapus hudsonius | reverse complement strand
GGAGGATCCAAATGGAACCCCGCAGAGAATGACGGGATGAACAAAGGCCCACAGCCACAGCCATTAAATCAACACAGGATAAGCCAGTGAGACAGAAATCAACTCGACACAAAGACCCCTAAGCTCACAACCTTAAAGCAGCCTTAATACTCATCCACCACGACTCAGGGAACTATGCGGAAGAGGGGGCGGAAAGATTTGAGAGCCATGGTGGGGGAGATTATCCAGAGGCATGGCCAGGAGAACCTGGCTGAATACTAGGCTATCCATGGTCCCCTGTCACAAGGACTGATCCAGACGACCCATGGAGGAGGTTATCCAGTGGAGGGGGGAGGGGAGGGCAGCGGGAAATTGGGGATAACAACTCATTGTTTGCCCACTAAATGCTGTAACTCATTATGGACAATAAATTAAAAAAAAAAAACAAAAAAACTGTTCTATCAAAAAAATAAAATAAAAACTGTTCTATCTAGAAAAAAATCTAGACACGGAATGTACCACTGTAAAGAAACTACTTTAATTGCAATTTTCTACAATAGTTTAAAAACATAGCCGGGCGTGGTAGCGCACGCCTTTTTAATCCCAGCACTTGGGAGGCAGAGGTAGGAGGATCACTGTGAGTTCAAGGCCACCCTGAGACTCCATAGTGAATTCCAGGTCAGCCTGAGCTAGAGCGAGACCCTACCTTGAAAAACCAAAATAATAATAATAATAATAATAATAATAATAATAATAATAATAATTCATTGTGAGAGTTGAGATCTCACCAGAAAGCACAAAATGTAGGAAATAACAACAGGGAAATACTAAAATGTACTTTGTAAAAAGAAAAATAGCTTAAGATTTCTCTAGCCTAACCAAAATGAAAAGTTGTTCAAACTGAGTGGTCAGTACGATAGTGTTCTTGAAACGGATGCATTTGAGCCCTAACTCCCAGTATTTATGAGTTGAACTTATATGGAAAGTCTTTGCAGATGTAAAGCTACAGATCTCAAGGTAAAATCATCCTGGATTTAGGCTGTCCTAAATCCCATGACTGCTATCTTCATAAGAGAAAAAGGCAGATTTAAAACAGACACTTAGAGCCGGGTGTGGTGGCGCACGCCTTTAATCCCAGCACTCGGGAGGCAGAGGTAGAATACACCTGCCTTCAAAGGCCCTAGTAGGGCCAACTCTGCTGGTATTACCTTTCAAACTTTTGTTCTCCAGAATAGGGAGAGAATACATCTCTGCAATTTGAAACAAGGAAATCATTGACTTCCTGGGACCACTAACTTGAACATAGAAAGAGACCATAAATAAAGAATAATTACAATACAGAGTTGTACCTGAAACATCTTGGAACCCTTAAGATGACCATTATAATGGTTACTGATTCAGGAATTAGTCTTACTGCCAACTCTTTAAGGATCATCCAGGTCCTAGGAAAATCCTTGGCCAACCTGAGATTCTCCCAGTGAACTAGCACAAAAAATTCTAGTTTAAGGTTTTTGCTTTTTTTTTTAAAAGATGAAACTCCTTGTCAGGATCAAGATAGTCTCAAAGGTTGACAATGTACTCAGTGAAGATTTGGATTGTTTCAGAAAACAGGTAGTTCCAAACTTTGTAGGGGCAGAGAACACCCTTCAATACAATTCTGATATAAAATTGAGTAACATCATCTATGTTTATTGCCACTATTCACAAGAGCTTAAGAAATGGAACCAGCTTAGATGTCCACAGGAGATGAATAGATAAAATGTGGTATGTATACACACAGTGCAATTTTATTCAACCATAAAGTAAAATAAATATGACATTTGCAGAAAAAGGATGAAAATTATATTAGATGAAATAAGCCAGATTCAGAAAGACAAGTATCATAATATGATTTCTCTCATATGAAGACCATAAGTTTTAATGTATGTATACACACACAAACAAACAAACACACACACACACACACACACACACACACACACACACACACACATGCACGCATGTGTCATAGAAGTAGGAGGGAGGTTATGGGCAGGAAAGGGGGACCAGTAAGAGGGATCATGGGATCAAGGAGAAGGAAATAAGAATGATGTATGAAAATGCCATAATGGGGCTAGAGAGATGGTTTAGTGGTTAGGTACTTGCTTGTATAACCTGATGGCCTGGGTTTGATTCCCCAATATCAATGCAAAGCCAGATGTGCAAAGTGGTGCACGTGCCTGGAATTCATATACAGTGGCAAGAGATCCAGGCATGCTCATTATTCATATTCTCTCACACTCTTTCCTTGCAAACAAGTAAATTAGAAAAAAAATGAAAATGCCTATTGAAGCTAACTTCAAAAAAATAAGTGATTTCAAATCATATTTTAAGGAAGGTTGAATAAGATAATGACATGAAGTCAGTATTATCACAACTTCTTATTTATGTCAGTGAAACTTACAAAAGTATAAAATATTGTATTAATATTTACTATATGACAAAAAATGCACTGGAACATAAAACTAAAGCCACTGAAACGATTAAGAGGAGATTTTAAGCCAATGTTAACAATACTCATGAATTTTGTGCAATGAATAAAAAACTTTACTTGCCAGTTTAGAAGCTCTATTTACTTCCTTCCTGATGTCTTGTTCCAGGAAGCCATACATTCCTTCTTCTTCTTTACCTCTCTGCCAAATTCCACTTGACATTAACTGTGAATATATTCTCAATCAGAAAACATACTTTTAAGAAATTAGGTTGAAATATATCTTTAATATTCATCCCAATTAGACATGGACATAAAACGACTTAAATTCAGGGACCTAGCTATAATAATTATTTTTGCTGTGTATTTTATGTATGTACATGTGGGTGTGCATGTGCCACAGCATGGGTGTGGAGGTCAGGACAACTTTGGGTGTCAGTCCTTCCTCACGTGACTTCTACCTTGAGGAAGGGTCTTTTGTACATTGCTGTCTTTCCAGGATACCTGGCCTACTGTAAGCTTCAAAGAGATATTCTACTTTGTTATTGAACAATAGGGAAATGTAATGTTTCAACTAAAATGAGAATGTTAGGGCTGAAATCATAAATGTTTGACTTCTTTAGTCCCCTGCTCATTTAATTGTTATCTGTGAATCGATGCACTATGCTATGGGCAAGGAAAGGAATGTAGGTTTCCATAGGGTCTGTGTAGAGACAATGTTCTTAATGTGTTCTTAATTTCACTTTAAAGATAGCAGCATATTACACGACTTGCCTAGATTTCCAGAATTCTGCCTAGGTTTTCCAGCATAGAGCATGATTTCTGCAAGCTAAGATTTATTATTTAGTCCATATTGTTTTCAAGATTCAGACTTCCTTAACATAGTTCAGCTATGAAGTTAAACAAAGATTGTTTGAAACAATCAAACACTTGTAAACCTAAATTTCAGTACATTTCAATGTAAGTATGCCTTTTGTTATTCTGATTTAGAAAAATTTAAAGATAGCATGAACTATTACTGATAATATTGTCTTCATATTTATTTACACTGCTTTTATCACTTTTTTTTTAAATCACTTCTTATTCTCTTTCTCCCTTCCAACTCCCCTCACTTCTTGCCTTTCCACAATACTTTTAGAATTGGGTTTGCTTATATAAACTATCTTTAGAGTAAAGTGATATGAGTTGCCTTTTATTTAACAATGAAAAATAATAATTAGGGCTGGGGAAATGGCTCAGTGGATAAAGCACTTGCTATACAAACAAGTGTTAGTACTTGAGTTCAGATCATCAGAACTCAGAAAAGCTGATGCCACAGCACGGGCACCTGTAATCCCAGTGAGTCTACAGAGAGAAAGGAAGCAGAAACTACTATGCTCAGTTGATACCACATTCCTGAACTTCAGAAAGTACTGAGAAGACAACAAATGTTGCTTTCCTCTCTTAACTTTGGAGTAATTTCTAAAGCAGTCACAGGTAACCAACTCTATACGAAGAGATACAGTGTGTGCTACTGCAACCACAGTATATTAAAAGCGTGGATCAGTCACTTTAGACTCAAACAAGAAAATATGAAAGAAATGAAGGGGACCAACTCAGTCTCAGAAGGTAGTCACTTGCTGTTTGCTGAGTGACTCACACACAAATGTTTCTTTTTCCACTATTCCTCCTTCAGTCAAAACTTTTCTTTCCAGACGCCCTGTGAAGTAAAATACCTTTCTTCTACTTTCAAATCTTTAAACAAGTCTATTTTGAGATACATTACTGCAATAAAGGAAACAAGAAAGTGGTAAAATGAACACTTCTCTTGAAAACCTAACTATTTTTTCCTTTTTTTCAGTCAGACAAAAACAAACAAGTAGAGACAATGTACCAACTAACTTAAAGACTATGACCACCAAAAATTATTTTTACATAAAAGCAAAAAGATTCAAAAGCTAAATGATTTACCTAATTCTTAGAAGTGAGAATCAACTAATTTCTCTTCTTTAGAACACCTTTATTTTAGAATTATAAATTATACTCACCAAACAATAGTAATGTACAGTGAGATTCCATTTCTCATTGGTTTTCTTTTCTCCATATTTATTAGGACAGTCATCATTTTTTCGACAGAAAACACAGGCTAAAAGTGAAAAGTAAATAAACAAAAAATACATTAAAAAACTTCAAAATAATCTGTATCTACGGTACTCTTCTGATGTGTTAAATTCTTTCTGAGAGTAAGTCACATCACATTGCCATCATTGAAATAAAATTTCTCGTACCCACTTCCAAAACATTAATACAACCTTTTATTTTTCATCAGTCCTTGGTGAGGAACTCCAGTATGCAACTGAAATGGCAAACTGAGGGGTAGCATCATTTTAAAAGACTGGTCAGGGAACTCCTAAACTCCATTTTTTTACTATACCAATGATTAAGCTGCCAAAAATGTCAAAATCATATTTCAGAAGTTGTCTTAGGATTAGGACAAATAGATTAGCTGAAACAAGATAATAGCTTCAAGCAGCTAACTGGAAAGAAGTTGGCGAGGTGGACATATGGGAGCACGGGTTTCGAAAGGCCTCAAATCTGGAGAACACAGACGGTCATGCACATGCCCACAGACATATGCAAAACGGGAAACTTAGACTTTGACTGTTAGCTGATTTTAGGCATATGTAAACCTATATATTGAAAAATATCTCAAATCAATACAGGGACCTGAATGCAGAAAACGCTAAGCTTCAAACATTCATTTTTATAAGCCAATTACTTTTGTGTTATTTGTATTTAAAATTTTAATGTATAAAATTCAGCATAACTCCTCTGACTTTATTGCATTTATTATTAAGACTACTACTATAGCAAATGATATAGTTTCTATTATAATCTGAAAGTTTTCTCCTTAGACACACATTCATATTAAAAAATGGATCCATTAACCTTCTGGAAAGTCAAGTAAGGCATATGTGGAAAACATGTGAAGATAAATCATGAACATTTCAGAGCCATTAGCATGGTTGATGGATACAACTCAGGAAGTAGAAACAGAAAACAGGGGAGTTTAGAAGCAAATTTCCCAATCCAAAGTAAGGTGGACTTAACAGATACTCTAAAAATATCAAAATATAGAATACTAAACACAATATTTTTAGGGAATTTTCAAATGACTTTAGTAGTGGTAGAGTAATAATTGGGATTCCTATTGTTTATGGCAGGGAGGCAACAGAGACTGAAAATGAGAAAACAGCAGCGAAGCACCTATTTAGGAAAACTGCTGCCAACTCAGAAGCTATCAAATCATATTCAACTTATATAAATTATTTATACTGTCCTTGACCGCATGTTCACGTTTGTAAGTGAAAATTATAAAATAAACCATACTGTTATTAAAATCATATATACTATACAAATAAATTTGGCAAATTGCCCTTTGTTAATAATTTAGTTTGTTAAGCGAAATATAATCAACATTATATGTTGGGATATTAATATATGACCCAGGCATCAGAAAATTCACTCTTATTGGTTGGGCAGCATTCTGAAAAGATTTACTGTAATAAAAGTATTTTAAATACAGTTACTTACCAAGGTTCTGTGATCCATCAGATTTATTTTCATTCATTTTACTAGTAAAAATAAAAACAGGTCAATATAACTATTTTAATTTCAAAAGTCTGAAGTAAACCATTTTAATTAAAATTAACCGGTGAATGATTACAAGTCAGAATTCTTCCTTACTTTAGTATTTAACTTCCTCACTTTTCACACATTTAAGACCGTGCTTCTCAACAAGGGTGGCAGATATGAGTACTGTTTTTAAAATTGGAAGGAAATGTTTAATTATTATAAAATGACCACTGATATTCAGTAGAAAGGGACTAGAATTGTATGATACCCTACAATGCACCAAAAAGTCCTATACAACAAAGAATTGTCTAGACTCATTTTTTTCAGGTGGATATTAAAATATCAAAAAGAAAAAGAAACAAAATCCTCCTTATTAACCTACAAACTAAGTCTGTGTCATAGGCAGATATATCCTTTTTTTCCTTTCTAGGTTAAAACAAAATATATTATTTCCAGAACTACAATTCCTATGTATATTAAAGAACTTGTTTACTTTCTATTCAAAATTCATACAAATTTATTCAGTTAGAAAGAAAAAAATATCCCATGATGGGCAGCCATGGTGCTCATATCTGGGTAGCCTACATAACAATCCTTTATTAGCTTCTATGTCAGCTGGAACACTATTCTGATCACCTCATTACATGTACATGCTCAACCAATTCCACACTAAAAGACAGAAATTCATCCTTATTTCCTCACTCTCCACTAGTTAAGGAAATAAAGTTATCAGTTACTTTCTCTGTTGGAAAATACCCAACTAGAAGCAGCTTATATAGTATGAGAGGAAGTTTCCCTAAGGTTTTTCTGTCAGGAACTTTGTCACAGAAATAAGAAAGGTAGCTAATCCACTGCACAAGTCTGCGGACAGGGTGACAGACCTTCTCCAGAAAAGTTCCACTTCTGAAATCCAGCTAGGGACCAAGAACTCAAACACATGAGCCTATGGGGGTATTCTTACATTCAAACCAGCACGTTCTGCCCCTACCCGATAGGCTCCCTGGACATCTCATGATGCAAAATTCATTCAGTCCAGCTTCAAAAGTCCCCATAGACTTTAACAGTTTCAATACTGTTCAAAAGTCCAAAGTCTCATTTGAAACCCAAGGCACTCTTGTCACTGTGAGCCTGTGTGTAGAATCAGAACACAAGTCACATACTTCCCACATGCACAAACAAAACAAGGAAGGACTGGACCACCAGATCCTGTGAGTATGATATCTGGGATCTGTAATGAAAATTGTCTAGGCTCCAAAATAAAGCAACTCTGCCTTGAGCCTGCAGCTTTCCATGGTGAACATCTGATGGTCCCGGAATGTGCAACAGTCTGGGGTGCTACCTAAGAGTTCATTTACACAGCTTCAAGCAGTAGTCTTGCATGGATTCTGACCTTGCCATACACTGCTTGGCCTTAGCTCTCTGGAACTGTGGTGCAGTACTTTGACTCCCTCCAGCCTGCACTTTTCACGCATCCCAAACAAGAACCATGGGAGGTGTACTGCCAAGTTCTGCCCGTTGGCCTTGGGCAACAGGGGTGCCTGCATTCTCCCTTTAGGTCTTTTTCTTCCAAAAGAATTTCTACTCCTACTCTTTTGAGACATCAATGGTTTGGGTCTTGCCCTCCAGGGAAATCTTTTGGTGTACCAAAAGCAGTAGGCTTCTCTTTAATGGAATAAATTTCTTTACCAATTATAGCCCAAAAGGCTGAAGTTCCCTACCCTGGACTTAAAACTTGTTCACATTTCTTTCAGAGCCTAACTCCACATTTTTCGTATCTTTCTGCTGAGTATTTTGCTCTTTTTTTTTTTCATTGGAGATGTGAATAATAGCAGCTAAGAGAAACAATACCACAGACTCAAAGCAATTCTGCCTTGGAATTTCTTTTGCTAATAAATTAGTCTATTACTTTCAATTCAGTTTTGCTCAAGTCTCGGGGCACAGGCAGAATGCAGCTAAGATTCTTTGCCAGACTATCATACAAAATGCTTCTAGCCCAGCTTTTGATAGGGTCCTTTGTTCCCCTCTGAAATCTCATGAGCCAAGCCTCCACAGTCCACATTTCTCCCTGCCTTCTGGTCTTTCACACTCCCATCAGAATGACCGAGTAAGCTCTGCTTAGACCAGTGAAAGTCTTCCCTAACCCAAAGTTAAAAATTCTTCCTGAAACAAGTCCCAGAAGCCTATGATCCACATGATCAGGATTACTGCAGCAATGGCTAAGGCAGTTAAGGTGACTGGGCCCCTGAAAATAAAAGGCAGGGGGAATGTCTTTAGGCCATCCTTGCACTCTCCACTTTGCCAGAGAAGAATCTGGCTTCTCCTTATTTCTTGCCTAAAGGAGTTCCCTAGACCTCTTTTTCCATGAACAACCTAAGCACCTCCCTGGGAAGGAGGTCCCCTTCCCTAGAATTTAAATCTAATCCTAGCATTGTGTTTGGTCAAGCTCAGCCCTCAGAACCTGGCTTCATGCTGGCCTCTTCCTGATCCAGCCTCAAGCCCAGACCAGTCAGGCATCTCTCAGGTTCACCTAAGCCTGAAGATAGAACCCACCACTATGCGGTTCTAAATAAAGCCTCACCAGGGACAAGGTCTCTCCTGACCCTCCAGGTCCTGGCAAGCCTCCTCTCATCTTGGTCCAATGGGGCTGAGACAAGTGAGACCCTTACTCCCACATAACATGGGATCTCTTCTCCCTCTTGCCCACCACATGGCAGGAGCTGAGCTCTCTTCACTTTCTCCTCTGTCCTGTTCTTAATCTAATAAAATCTCTCTAAACCTCACCCTTTCGTCTGTATTAAGAGAATACAGAGTACCTTAATTTGTTGGTGTGTTGGCATATTGACAAGGAACCCCAAAAATTCTCAAATCAGTTCGTTACTGGTACCAATTTTCTGTATCAGTTACTTTCTCAGTGTTATGACAAAATACCAAATCAAAAGCAGTTTGTATAAGGAAAAAGACTTAACTCAGCTTACAGTTTTAAGGGGTAGCTTTGTCATGGTGGGGAGGCCCACGCAGGACCAGGAAGCAGAGAGCTGTAACACCTCAAGGCCTGTCCCCAGTGGTGTGCTTCTTCCAGCAAAGCTCTCCCTTAAAGGTTCCTCAATATTCTCATTCAAACACACGAGTTTATGGGGAACATGTTACATTCGAACCACCACACGAAGTCACAAAATTAGTATGAGGGAACAGACTAACCATAACTGAATGAACACATGGTACACTATAATAACAAAAATGAAAATAATGAACGAGCATCCTCCAAGATACAAAATACAGTTTTAAATCCACAAACGAAAGATTATCAGTAAATTTCATCCAACCTAAGATCCTGTAAAAATACAGGGTACACATTATTTTACCAATACTGACCCAGTTAAATTGATAAAAATAAATTATTTTCTTACAATTTAGAATTTTCATTAATATTTACCATAAGAACTGTTTTGAATTTAAACATGGATTTTCTTATATAATGTTTTCATAAAAAGTCATACTTCAGTTTCTGAATTATTCTAATATCTGGTTTTTCTTTAAAAACGTTATCTTCTATGCCATTAAGACTGCTATTTCTGGCAGCTGCTGAGGTGTTTGAGCTCCTGTCTCCTTAACTGTGACAGCTGCTGCCAGTGTCACCACCGCAGAGCCCAGCAGGGGTGCCACACAGGGCCCTATAGGCAAGAGGCTAATGACTCTCATGATGTCTGGTGACCAAGGAATTTCTGCCTCCCCTGAATCAGACTACCTTATCAAATGGACAGGGTCCAGGGTCCATCCATTGAGTAGCTAGCATGGCGTATGAACACTGTTAGTGTTCCCAAGTGGCTATCCTGACAATGCACCCACAGTGAAGTTCCTCACACCCTGGTGCCACCCTGATGTGGACACCCAGGGTACCATCTGTCAAGGATAAGTGGTCCACCTGCTTATGGTATGACATCAGGACCATCTTCCTCTCCATCTAGAACCTGCTAGGAGAACCCATGCATAGCCCTCTGAGTATACATGCTGCCAAGCTCTGGAAAAACACACAGCTTTTAAGTACCTGCAAGAAACCAACTCAAAGCAGGTCTCCAGCCAGGAGCCCTGACCCCAGCTGTGCAGCCTCTCTATCTGTCATCTTTTTATTTTTCCTTAGATGGTCTGTCCTTTTCCTTGATTTCTGTATGGACTCTATCTTCAGTTACAGCATTATTTTGTTTTGTTTTGTTTTGAATTAAGTCTACTTGAGCCCTTGCAATGTATATTAAATGTTTTGTTTTTAAAAAAAGATTGCTATTTCTCTCTCTCCCCCCCAAATGTCAGGCTACTAATCTTTCAGATTGCTCACAGGTCAGAACACTGAGTGTAGACATAGCCTCTCTTCTCTCTGCCACCTACTGACACGTGTGTGACACACTTGTAACCCCTCTGGGGGCAATAAGAACACTGTCTTAGGAGAATACACAAAACAGTTAGGGTTCAGCCTTTCTCCTCTTCATAACTTAAGTATGAGGAGTACTTCTTTATAGTCTCTTGGATTTCTCATCCTCCACTCCTGGCTCCTGATCTCCGTCCTCCTCCTCCTCCTTTAAATAGGCACTGATACTACTCTATTGGTACTTTTGATACTTACACATTCTTATATGATGATGGCTGACTGCCCTACTGGTCAAACTAACTGAGAAGCAGAATTGTACAATCTGATTTTACCATACCAAAGGGAGTTCATGCATGTATGATGTAGGTTAGAAGAGTCCATCTTGAAATTGGCTAGATGCCTCTTTTATTAGGACTTTTCTATAAGTCTACCTCTGATGAATTAAATATATTATAAATCCATGAGTACACAAGTATTTCCTGCATTAAAATTCTATAACAAACACATGACAAATATTTTACCTAAACATTTTGATACATGTTTTCAGTCAGGATCTACCAAAACAGATTTACATTTGAGATCTCATACTCCAATTTTTCATGCCTATTGTGGTGAATTGTATTGATTAATACTAGATTTTCTGTAATACAACATAATGACTTTAGTTCACCATATAGGCAACACTGGCAAGTTCCCTGAGGGCAAAATCATTCTATCATTCAGTACAGTGCAAGGTAACATTTGCTGAATGACTAGATAATGATTCAGGAAAAGGTTTCTGTGTATAAAAGAATCCGAGGGCTGGAGAGATGGCTTAGCAGTTAAGGCATTTGCCTACAAAGCAGAAGGACTAAATGATGATTCAGGAAAAGGTTTCTGTGTATAAAAGAATCCAAGGGCTGGAGAGATGGCTAAGCGGTTAAGGCATTTGCCTACAAAGCAGAAGGACCTAAGTTTGACTCCCCAGGTACCCACATAAAGTCAGATGCACATGGGGGTGTATGTGTCTGGAGTTCGCTTGCAGTGGCTGGAGGTTCAGGCATGCCCATTCTCTCTCTTGTCTGCCTCTCATAAATAAATAAATTATTTTTAAAATTTTCCAGTATCTTTGTGTTTATTCTCCCTCTTGGTGAATAGTGTGATAAAGGTCTGATTAGATGTTTATATGTACAGACAACTATGTTATCTTTAAGTTTGCTACTCATTTTTCTTCTAGGTTTATCCAATATGTATGCCAATATCTAATAAGCACTTTATATAGTTATCCAAAGTATACTAATTTCCATTATCCCACATATGGCAATAGAACCTAATAAAAGATGACAAGTTTCCCAGTCATTTGGTTTAAAAAATACAGTAACTTCTCTCTCAAGTATCTGATTTCAGCATGTTTCCTGTATGCTCATTACCACCTTTTATTTCAGTTTTGCTATTGCCAATAGGGATTAGGAGCTTTAGGAAGTACTTAATGGACAAGACCTGATGCTAATTTTTTCAAATGGTTGCTATTAGGTGAAATTTGGCTTATTTTCTTATATTAGTCATCTATTGAAATGTAACAAATTGTCCCTCAAACTTGGTGGTTTAAAACAAAACGGGATCAGTGAGTCAGGAATTGGGTTATCAGCTTAGGGTCTCTGGTTATGATCTTCCTAGGCGTTATCAGTTACAGTCATATGAAGGGTTCATTGTTGCTAGAGGATCTGCTCCTAAGGTGTCTCACCAGGGGAAGAATAAAAGCATTCATTCCTTACTGAATGACTGAGCCTCTACATGAAGCATCTTGAACATTCTTGAGAAATTAGCTTCCTCCAGATATGACAGAGGGCCAGGAGAAAGCCACAGTGCTTTTTGTGACATAGGCACACATTGTCATGTCTGCTACAGACCTTTCTGTTAGAACCAAGTGCTAAGCACATTCACAATCCAGGGCATCTGGCCTTGCCAACTGAAGAGTGTTACATTGTACCACTGACTGTCAGCTGGAGATAAGCAATGGAACAGCCTCACAATACCTCTAGACAGTGGCTTCTTGTGATTTCCCAAAGAAGAAAACAGCTTGACATTATTTCTAAGACCATAGCTGTAATTACTACTTGAACTGTTACTGAGATGTATGATGACATACCCTTGTATTCCTCATCTTGTTCACGAAATCTTAAAATTCATATACTTCAAGGAAAACAAATGATAAAAATCTAAACTTCTTTTTCTTTTTGCTTCAGTTTTGTTTGAAATAAGGTTATTTTTCAATGGGCCTGTTGGTAAAGGCCTGTAATTGCAGCTACTCCAAAGGCCAAGAAAGAGAATCCTAACTTCAAGGCTAGCCTGAGCAAATTAGTACCTGTCTCAAAGGGAAGAGGCTGCAGCAATATGGCCCAGTGGCAGAGTACTTCTGAGCATGTAAGATACTCCATGGAGGGAGAGAATGAATATGAATGAAGCTCACTGAGAACAGAAATTCCTTAGGGATAGGGGGAGGGGAGGCAGCAAGCTCCGTATGTAGGAATGGTTTTATTCGTACTATTTTAAGTGCTACTTTTCTTAAAAAAAAAAAAAAAAGATACACATTTATATGGTACAAACCATATTTATTTTAAGCCCAATAGGGCTAAATCCTTAAAAGAGTTTCTATGTCTCTTTTCTGTTGTTTTTTTAATGTATCTTTTTTCTATAAAAGTAACACAAAATTAGTCTGATAGTTTCCAATAAGGCCAAATACAAAAATAAAAAGCTTTTAAAGTACTCTAAATTTACATTTGCTGTTCACATTGAAACTATAGTAAGGTATGACTTTTCATAAGGTTTGCCAGAGTTTAGCTCATCATAAAAAAAAAAAAGAAAGAAAACCTGATTCTTGAAGCACTTAATTCTTTCAAAAGGATCATAATAACCCAGATGGCCAATGAATGAAGCGGGTGAAAAGGCAGCTCGGTGAAACCAAACCTGGTCCCCATTGTTGGCAAACTAAGTCCCTGCGAAGCCCCGCGGTTACTGTAGCCAGTTTAAATAAGCCAGAGGCTCGGATTCCTGCGGTACACAAGAAATGTCAACCGTGAAACACAAATATTCCGGTCTTAAATACAAAGGGTACTCGGATTTCAGTTTAAATCCCCACCCAGGCTTTTCACAGACAGTCATTTCCCTGCGGTCTCGGGCCACAGAGCCTGGTGCGGGGACCCCGCGAGCAGCCTGGCCCACCTTCCCACCTCGAAGACCCGGACACTTACCAGCGGCAGGCTTGCGCAACGGGACTGGGTGACCGCGGAGAGGCTTCAGCCGGGGGCTGGAGTGCAACGAAGGAGGGGTTCCCGCCGGTGGAGGGGTCCCCGTGGATGGAGGAGTCCCCGCCGGTGGGGGGTCCCCGCGGAAGGAGGATCCCCGCCGGTGGAGGGGTCCCCGCGGATAGAGGAGTCCCCGCCGGTGGAGGGGTCCCCCCGGGTGCAGGGGTCCCCACGGATGCAGCGGGTGCAGGGGTCCCCGCGGGTGCAGGGGTCCCCGCCTGTGGAGGGGTCGCCACGGATGCAGTGGGTGAAGGGGCCCCCGCGGATGCAGGGGTCCCCGCTTGTGGAGGGGTCGCCACGGATGCAGCGGTTCCCGCGGATGGAAGAGTCCCCGCCGGGGGAGGGGGTTCCGCCGGCCGGAGTATAAACAAGGCTGAGCAAGCGTTCGAACAGCTCTTGGGGCGGCAGGGGGTGCGCGGGCGCAGGCGCACTCGCACACGCGGACGGTCCGGCCACCCGGCGCCCAGGCTCTCCGCAGCGTCCCGCGGGAGCCCTCCGTGCGCCCGTCCCCGGCTCCTCACCACGACGCGGGACGGAGGCTCCGGGAGCAGCCGGCTCTCCAGCGTCTCGCGCTGCGCCGCCGCACGCCCACCCCGAGCCTCTCCATCCAACGGCTCCCGGGATTCAAATTCGCCCACTTCCGCTAGCCACCCGGATGTCCGGGCCGGCCCCGCCCCCGGCCCGCAGGCGCTCTGGGGAGCTCCGAGGGGCCTCTCGTTCTCTTTGGGTCCCGGAGGTGTCCTGGGCGGGTCGCTCGTCCTCCCGGAAATGAGCTCGGGAGGGTCTCAGGGGAACGGAGCTGTGCTCAGGTGTCTTCACCTTTTGGAAAGGTTCACGTGGTGAGGACCCGGGGCCTCCAAGCCTCCCCGCCCGGTGCGCACCCGTCACCCCTAGTCGGCCGCGACTTGAAGCCGGGGTGTCGGATGGTACCCCATCCCAAATAAAGCCCTGGGGTCGTCTCACGACCTATGTGATGCTGGGGGGAGGCCCCCAGTTCTGATGCCTGCGGGCTGCGGCGTGGAGAGCTTTACGCACAGCAAGGATTCCTCCTGGTTTTACGCAGCGGGCGGAAAGAGTACAATCAACCTTGCCGAGCCTTTGCACTGATTTTCCTTCGCAGCAGCTCGCTAGCTTCTGTCAGAGACACAATTTGAAAAATTGTGCTAGGTTTCTAGGATAAATATCTTGTGAATAACATGGCAAGGGGGGCCAAAAGCTGTTAGCTGATGCACTGGTTTAAAGAGTGGAAATTGAAAATAATCTGTGTCCACCAGTAAGGAAATGGTTAAGTCATTTTTTTTGTTGTTTTTTTTTTGAGGTAGGGTCTCGCTCTAGTCCAGGCTGACCTGGAATTCACACTGTAGTCTCAGGGTGGCCTTGAACTCATGGTGATCCTCCTACCTCTGCCTCCCTAGTGCTGGGATTAAAGGCGTGCGCCACCACCCCCAGTTTAAATCGTGGTATTTTAGGATTTGATAGATTGAAACTTTAGGCGTTAAAAGCTCTGAAGGTCAGCCATGAAGTGTAATATTTTGAAGGCAAGTTAAAAAAAGATGAGCTGGGCGGGGTAGTCCACACCTTTAATTATAACACTTGGAGAGGCTGAGATAGGATCACCTTAAACTAGAGGCCACCCTGAGACTACATAATAAGTTCCAGGTCAGCCTGGGCTAAATTGAGATCCTGTATCGAGAGAAAGAAAAGACTCTTTAACAGCCTTCTTTTGAAATATAAATATGACCCAAAGTTTCAGGATAGAGCCATGAACTGTAAACAAATCTGGAAGTGAGGCTGGTAAATAGATGTGGTAAGAGAGGAGGGACTTTATCTTTCACTTTACAACCAGCTGAGTATTTTTAAATATTGTATTATTTATTGATTTATCTAGAGAGAATGGGCCCTCAAGGCCCCCAGGTAATTCAGACAGACGCATGTGCCATCTTGTGCATCTGGTTTTATGTGGGTACTGGGGAATTGAACCACTGTCCTTAGGTTTTGCAGGCACGCGTGTTAAGTGTTGAGCCATCTCTCCAGGCCCCAGTTAAAGTTTTTAAGAATGTTTTTAACTTTGCAGTTATTTTTTTAAAAAAGATTTTAGAAATTGAACCATCGTCCCAGGCACTCAGGAGGTAGAGATAGAATTGCTGTGAGTTTGAGACCAGCCTGAAATAACAGATCAGTTCCAGGTTCCCCTGGACTAGAGTGAGACCCTATTGGGAACATTTTGGATACATAATTGGGTTTGATGTGCAAATGTATTATAGCGTTTGGCTGGACTGTCATTTGGTCATTCATTCATCAAAGTATTCAACAGTGTTGATCTGACCACACAATTTCCCATTTGTTTTGATGTATTATTTAATATTCTACATCTCTAATATGTCCCCATTAAATGTCTTCTTCCTTGAAGACAGAAACTAAATCACACATGTTTCTATGCTTTTACAGCTCTTGGTTCATTCTTCACTGGAATTAAATTGTCAAGTTGAACCTCAAGCAGTGGAGAGGAATATAAAGTCATTTTTATATTTTCTCCATAATATTATACACATTTAATTGTATAAACTGCTTAGGGCTGATGTTTTTTAAGTAATATAGTCAGCTATTTGAATTACTTAAACAGTTGTTTTTCACTCTAGAGTAAATATCGATGATTTGGGATACAGTCTATTCATGCCACAGCATTTCATGGCCAAATATACATATATCTTCAGTAAAGAAAAAAATCAAGCAGCCTGAACAAAGACACTTACACATTTTCTAAAGTAAATATTTATTGCTGGGCATATTTAAATCTAAGCATGACATTGTCTTTTGATAGCTGAACATTTCTTAGTTCAATGAAATTATGTATTTCATTTAATAAAAACTACAAAAATTGAAGATAGAAAAAGGAATTACTTTAGTTACTGATACTTTCAGTATCTTTATCAGCTGAGACCTGAACCCATACTGTTAATGTAACTTCTCTCTTCCCTGCTTCCTTCTTCCAGTTCTATGTGCAGCAGAAAAACCACAAAATCTCTCTTGGAAACCAAGAATAATCAGTATATATACAAGAGCCAATGCTACCTGCTTCAGCGAAAAAACTTATTTTGAAAGGGTTTTTACCACAGACAAATAACTGACAGAAATAAATGTCAATAAATAATTTTTAAGAGGGATAATAGGGCCTTATATTTTTAAAAATATAATTGGAGAATAAAAGGGATTTTGTGATTTCAACATTCAAAAAGATGGCAGTGACCACTGGGATGACTCAAAAGACACCATAGTGCTGAGAAGAAACGACAGTAGAGTGTTCAGCACGGGAACATCTCTATCACACTTCCTGAGGCTCAAGGTCTATTGCAGAATAGGTGGCAGAAAGATTAAGAGCCAAGGGAAGGAAGGGTAGGACTGCTTACAACTCAAACTTCCAGACACAAAATGGCCTTTATATTCATGATTCTGTAGTGCCTGATAATACCAACACATAATGGGAGGAAAAGATGATACCAAAACAAAAGAGATTAATTGAAAGGGGGAAAGATATGGAGTAGAGTGGGGAGGGAATCATAACTGTGGAATTTATCAAATTTTTTTTAAATGCAAGAATTGTGATGGTTAGGTTTTGTTGTCAACTTGTATCTTTTTAATTATCTTGGGTGGGTCTCTGAGGATGTTTGCAGGAAGGCAGCCTCTCAGCAAGGGGCAGAATGTAAAGAAGCTCAAAGAAGCTAGAAGTAAACATCCTTTCCTGTGTGGGCAGTGCAGGAGGGAAATTCCAGAGACTCAGGAAGCCACTAAGTCTGGGTTGGGTTGCAAAATCTTGACCTAAGGCTATGTAAAAGGGAAGAAAAATCTCTCCCTTCCCACCTCCCTGTTTGCTATTGTATGTGTGGTGTTGGTGATGGGTTTCTCTCTCTGATTGGACCTGTGAAAGGGGACCAGCCTCTTTCACTGTTAGGGAACTTCCCCTGGATCTGTAGCTTCAATAAATTCTTTCATAACTGTGCCTGTTTTGGAGATTCATTTCAGTGGTGGACACCGCCAATAATTAAGGTATTTTAGGGCAAAAAGAATTAAATGCTGGAGGTGGACAATTTGACTAGATAGTAAAATTTACCACAAAAGTACTTCAAAGAAGACTGCCAATTTATATGGAAAATACAGTTAAGCTTCTGCCTTTCACCATATACCAAAATAAAAATTTTGAGGGATTAAACAGTTATATAGATAATGTGTGGAAAGAGTGAAAATGAGAGAGAGAAATTAGACTAACAGTGATTTAGATTAGAAGAGACTTTGTTTTTGGGTTTTTGAGACAGGGTCTTGCTCTAGCCCAGACTGGCCTGAAATTCACTATGTATTCTCAAGCTGACCTCAAACTCATGGTGCTCTTCCTAAATCTGCTAAGTGCTGGAATTAAAGGCTGGTGCCACCATGCCCTAACAGAGACTTCCTAAATAATTCAGGAATCCTAGAAGTCATAAATTGCAAGATGAATGCATACAACTAAAATTTTAGTTAAAATTCCAAGTGATGAAGTTATCATAAAACATCAAAAGATAAATGAGATGCTGTATGAAGTATAAGACTTGGGGTGTGAGGTGAGCAACAAATATTTTTCTTTATTCATTTTTCAAGCAGATAGAGAAAGAGAGAGAAGAGGGAGCACAAGGTCTGGCTTATGTGGGTACTGGGGAATTGAAATGGGGGCCTTAGGCACTGGAGGCAAGTGCCTTAACTGCTGAGCCATCTCTCCAGCCCAGATTTTTTTTTAAAATATATGTTTATTGTCCATAATGAGTTACATTATTTAGTGGGCAAAAAATGAGTTGTTATCCCGAATTCCCCAATTTCCCCCCCTCCATCCCCAATCAGTTGGATATCCTCCTCCGTGGGCTGTCTGTATTAGTCCTTGTGGCAGGGGATCCTGGATATCCTAGTACTCAGCCCGGTCTTCCTGGCCCAAGTGTGTGTTACTGAAGGGTGCCATGCCTCCGGACAGTTTCCCCCACCATGGCTCCCACAATCTTTCCGCCCCCTCTTCCGCTCAGTTCCCTGAGTCGTGGTGGGTGAGTAAAAAGGCTGCTTTAATGTTGCGAGCTTAGGGGTCTTTGTGTCGAAAATCCTTGGTTTCTGTCTCATTGGCCTATCCTGTGTTGATTGAATGGCTGTGGTTATAGGTCCCTTGTTCATCTGTCATTGTCTACTGGGTTCCCTATGGATCCTCCATGATATGACTGTGGTGGCTCCTCTCTTGCCAGAATCTCAGCAGTCGGCCTACGGTTGGTTGGTAGGGTTAGAAGGGCCACAGCTCTCTCGTTGCATCCTGAAAAACACAAACACATTTGGCTTATACTGAGTTGGTTGAATGGCTATGGCTGTGGGTCCCTTGTTCATCCCATCCTTCTCTGCAGGGTTCCATATGGATCCTCCACAATATGACTGTGTCCAGCTCAGATTTTTATTTTTTCA
The DNA here is from genome assembly GCA_004024765.1 of Zapus hudsonius. Classification (NCBI taxonomy): domain Eukaryota; kingdom Metazoa; phylum Chordata; class Mammalia; order Rodentia; family Dipodidae; genus Zapus; species Zapus hudsonius. The sequence continues at coordinate 7,669 of PVHP010024608.1, read as the reverse complement.
AGCAACCACCTTTAGCCACCGAGCCATCTCTCCAGCCCGATTTTTATTTTTATTTATTTTAACATCTTTGTCAATAATTAGGTGCATTGTATGAGCAACTCGTGTGGTGGTACCCCCATTTCCTTTGTCTTTGTCTCCAACCCACTGGGGGTCCTCCTGGGTGGACATACTGGATCTGTCCATGGAGTAGGGGGTTATAAATTACATAAGAAGTAGCCCATATTTTTTCTCCTTTCTATGTTGTTGCTGAGGAGGGCCATGACTCTGGATATTTTCCCCCACCTGGCTCTTACATTCTTTCCACCCCCTCTTCCGCTTAGTTCCCTGAGTCATGGTGGGTGAGTTTTAAGTCTGCTTTATTGTTGAGATCTTAGGAGTCTCAGGGTTTCTGCTTTAGGTTGTGTTGGGTATCATTGGTGACTGTCTCCATTGACCTTTCATGGGTTATCTGACTTGCTGTGGTGATAGGTCTCTTATTTATCTCACCAGTTTCTCATAGGTTTTGTTTGGGCCCTATATTATAGGTCAGGGTGGTCCATCTCCTGCCAGGATATCAGCCATCATCCCATGTCTTGTTTGTGGATTTGGATTGTCCATGGGTCTCATTGCCTTCTGAAAAATACAATCTCCATCAGAGAGTGAGATCAGTATAGGTTAAATGAGACAAACATTGTTAATTTGGTAAGATTCTAATGGGTAGCTCTCTGGTAGTGGGAATCTCCCCTTGGACCCTTAGTTCTTGGTCCCCATAAGAGTTTGCCATGGATCCCAGTTCCAGTGAAGGTTTTCTTGCCACTGAGCAGATCTTTCAGCCAATAACTAAGCTGTTTATTACCCTCTTAGGTTAAGCACCAAAGAGAAGAAATAAGTAGTTAATTAAAAAGGGAACAAGAGGACGACAAAAAACTACTCAGGGTGGGATTTTAGTAGTTGTATTAGTCAGGGTTCTCTAGAGGAAACAGTTATAAAATGGATTGTAGTAAAAGGGAATTTATTGGGGTAGCCTAGGACAGTCCAACAGTAACAGTCTGCAGGCCCACAGGTGAAGGAACCAGTAGCTGTTCAGTCCATGTGACTGGAGGCCTCAGCAGTCCCAGTGCAGCTCTGAAGGCCTGAAGGCTCCCTGGGGAGCAGCTGCTCTTCAGTCCATGATTTGAGGCCGAGGAAACTGGGTTCCAATGTCCAGGAAGGGTAGGAGAGCAGGATGGGAGTGCAAGTCAGGAACAAGCACCAGTAACCAGGGGAGGAAGAGTTCCCTACCCCTCAAGCTTCCTTATATCCATCCCCCTTCTGGAAGGCCCACCCACTGGGGGTGGGAAGGGCTCACTCTGGAGAAGGGACCTCCTCCTTTTGTCAATCCTTTCTGCAGGCAAACTCAGAGACCCTCCCAAGGTTACTGTAGATCATTAAACAGGTCAAGAGTGACAATAAATTTAACCATCATAATAGTTCACATCTTTAATCCCAGCACTTGGGAGACTGAGGTAGGAAGATGGAAGTGAGTTTGAGGCCAGCTTGGAGCTACTGAGCAAGTTACAGGTCAGCCTGGGCTGGAATGATATGCACCGAGGAGGGACCCCAGTGGGTAGGGGTCAGAGAGGAGGGAATTGGGGACACCTTCACAAGATTTGTTCATACAATGTATGTACTTATAATAAAGATATTAAATAAAAAAGAACTCTAGCTTTCTAAAAACCTCTTATTGAGCCAGGCGTGGTGGCTCACGCCTTTAAACCCAGCACTTGGGAGGCAGAGGTAAGAGGATTGCCATGAGTTCAAGGCCACCCTGAGACTACATAGTGAATTCCAGGTCAGCCTGGGCTAGAGCGAGACCCTACCTCGAAAAAATAAAAAATAAACTCTTCTTAAGATACTCTTCTTTAAATAGTAGTGATGATATATGGTTTACAGAGTTCATTATGAGAGGAAAGCAAGGTGCATATATAAAAAGACTTTCCAAACTATATAATGCTATCTAAATATGAATTTCTTCTGCTATTACTATGTTTGGGACAAATAGAAAATCCTAACAATCTACAAATAAAATTTTAAAACTATAAAAAAGACCAAAATTAAAAAATACTCAGCCTTACGACATCACTTTTGAATACAAATCAAACAACCAAATAATCAATTTTTCTTCTTGGTCTGGCAAACAATTTAAAATAATTCATGATATCCAATGTTGGGAGTTTGTGGCAGTAAAATGTGTTTTCCTTTACACAGTAGTATACATTGTTAAAATTCTAGAAATTAACCCTGACCAATTTTTCTCAGCTTTGGGCTTTTTGAACCACTACTCATGGATGATTGAATACATTAAGGTACACCCATACTATCACAACACTTTTCCTTGTTCCCTGAACTGTTCCCCAAAGTTAGGGCTATTGAGCTCCCAAAGATTATAAACAATGTTCTTTCATTAGGAAAGGAACAATCAGATGGCCATGGTGGCGCACGCCTTTAGTCCCAGCACTCAGGAGGCAGAGGTAGGAGGATTGCAGTGAGTTCGAGGCTACCCTGAAACTACATAGTCAATTCCAGGTCAGCCTGGGCTAGAGCGAGACCCTACCAAGAAAAGAAAAGGAACAATATTCTGCTATACAGTCATGTTCATAAGCTTGGAGCTCATTAGTATATTATCTCTCACCCAGAACCAGAACACCGAATTGGATGACATTGCATTCTGGCGGCAACTCACTCATCCACAGGGTTAACCAAATTGAGTTTCTGATTACCCTGCCTGCCTTTCAAAATAAAAATTTCTTGAACCTCATTTCCTATTCCCATATGAAGTAAATACTAAATAGTTGTCCCATAATTATGGCAGTTCCTGGTTACCTTTATTACCCTAGTTAATAAGTTTTTATTTTTGTTTTAAATCAGGGTCTCACTGTGTAGCCCATGGTGTTGGCCTTGAATTTTTGTTTTTAGTTTCTGGGATTGAACCTAGAGCCTCCATATAGTAGGTAATTACTCTACATCTGAGTTATATCACCAGTCCTGGCCTTAAACTTGTGATTTTCCTGCCCCATCTTTTCAAGTGCTGGAATTACAGTGTGAACTGAGGTGGGTTGGGCGTCATGGACAGTGAAGGAATCACCCAGGAGATCAGAGTAGAAAGGACAAGTTTGCTGAGTGCTACGAGGACGCAGCAAGGAAGGCAGCTGAAGACGGTGGGCCATGGAGGTTTTTATCTGCGTGCTAACCTCTTTCAGGTTTTGGTTCCTGCCATAGAACTGAGGGTAATTCTGTTTGGTTAATGTTTGATTCGGGTAGGAGTTTGGGCAGCTCTGTGGCACAGATTATGGGTAATTTTGATTGTCTGTGTTCAGTCATGTCATTCCTGTAGTGCCCTTCAAACTTGGGGTGAACTTGAAACCTTTTGATAGCCTGGAAGTCAGTTGTGGTTTAGTCCAAAAAAGGTCATTAAATTAGTTTATGATGCTATTATACATGTTTCCTGGACCAGTTTTATATTGTGAAAGTTCCTGGTAGGATTTGTTCCCTTTTTGGTTTCTCAGTCAATGGCCTTCTCTCCATATTCACTCCTGAGCACAGCAACAAACCAATCTTGGGAAGTTGGTTGAAGGCATTTTCCTGGACTTCTTTGAGCTAAGCAGGAGTTACACACAGGCCCTACCTATAGTTTGCTATGCTGGCAGGAGCTCTGTGCAGTGCCAAGGAAAGAGAACCATACTTAGGGGTGGTTTGGGTGTAAGGTTTATGTGGCCTGTCCAGGGGGCTTAATACAAAAGTGGTTTTCTGGTAGAGGTTGACAGCCTTGCTGAAGCATCAATTGTGACCAGAAAGCAGGAAATGCTAGCAGCGCCAGGTAGCCTCCTATGGGGCCCACAGTGCTGCAAATCCAGTGATTGGTATAGGTCTTGTTAATATATTAACACTAAGTAAGGCATCATTGACAATTTGGAAATAAGGATGAGTAATTAAGGAGCACAACAAAAGAGAGTAAACAGGAATCTTAAAAATGGCATTGTACTTACAGTAAGTCAAGGACAGGAAAAAAAGAGGTTGCTGGTGCAGAAAATCAATTAATCAGGCTAGAGAAATGGCTCAGCAATTATAAAGATGCCTGCTTGCAAAGCCTGATAGCCCAGGTTCAATTCCTCAGTTGCCATGTAAAGCCAGACACACAAAGTGGCCCATGCATCTGGAATTTGAAGTGGTTAAGTGGTCCTGATGCTTATTCTCTCTCTTTCTCTTTCTGTTTGAAAATAAAGATATTAAAATTAAAGATAATCAATCAAGCAGAGGTCTAGATTCCAAAACATTTGTACTGTGGGGAGAGAGTTAATAACATTTCAAGGAAGCTCCAAAACTGTATTTTCTCATCTTAAATGAAATCTATGAGATCACCCTGGGGAAATAAATCAAGGATGATTTATTTCCCCAGTTGGAATCTGATGACCTCTTGAGTGTTAAAAATAAATATAAAAGGGAAGAATTTGGGGAAAGTAGTGAGTGTGTAGGAGAGGGCTTAGAGTAAAGATAGGGTCATTAGTTTAGAGTCTGGGGATCAGGTTTATATCACCTGGAGTCATCTTGAACAACAAGTGCAGATGCCTGGTGGGCTCACAATTGAAGTATGCTGGTGAATTTTGAACTGGTGTGGGATAGAGCTTAACCATGGTGAGTGTTACTAGGTATCTTAGTGATGCTAGTACATATGGGCTCCAGGAGTTGCTTAACCTCTTAGAGAACTTTGAGATATACCCACTTCCCAGGTGTTATGAAGAGATCTTTCTGTTTGGGTGAGGAGTGGCCTGGTTTAGGGATCTAATTGTCTCAGTAATCATTAATGTCCTTTTGGGATTCAATAAAAGATACTGGGTAAGAATACATTTCAGGGTCTAATAAAAGGTCTGTCTGGAGGAATGATCTTCCACATAGAACCACAAATATGCTGAGATGTGTTTCACTTTGGGAGGTGACATGAGACTTTAAAAGAGTCACTGGGAAGTGTTGGCCAGGTCTATTGGGTTTCTTGTATTAATTGTGTAAGGATCCTTGTTGTATTCAGCTCCGTGTTGCTGGGATGAACTTCCAAACCAGACACAGTTTATGGGAGGAAGGGATTTATTTCAAACTCACAGCTCTTAGGGGGCATTCCATCAATGGCAGATGAAGCTGGGTCCCATTCATAAATCCAAGCAGACAGATACCACCACCCAAGTGAGCACAAAACAGACGCCCAAACAGCAGTGAACCAGCAGCAAGCAGCCAGAGCTCTGACTGCTCTCTGAATACATTAGGGTGGAATTTCACACTTGGCCCAATCACACTTTTGGGATGGACCCCAGGATTCACCCCCTAGTGACACCTCTTCCAACCAGGGAGCTGGAAGTCCAAGTTTTAATAAAAACACCGGAGTCTCTTGGGGGACATAACCTTCAAACTACCATAATTCTCTTCAATGTCTCGTTGGTCCTTTAATCTTTCAGATGACTGTGGCTGTCACAGAGCCTGTAAGTGATATTTTATTTGAAGGACCTCACTAATCCCTTGGGTTGGTTGTGAGATGAAAGTTGTGAGATTTTCTGATTACCCCCTCCTTCCCCACACACAAGGTAGGGACAATATATTCAAGAAGTAGTGTTATGACTTCTTAGGTCTTTTCAGCCCAGAAAGGAAAGGCTTTTGGCTATCCAGTGAGTACATCTGCAAAGATGAGTTAAATCTTTTGCAGGGGAACATATGCATGAAACCTATCTGCAAGTCTTCTCCTGCAAGGCTCCTCATCTTTGGATGGGCTGGTGCAGAGATTAGTGAGTACCTTCTGGATTTTCAGTGTAGAAAGGTGGACAGGATGAAGAAATCAACCGCAATGCTTAGGAAGTTATCTTGCCTGTAAATAAATTCTCAACCAAATCCTAGAGGGTCTCTCCCCTGAGGTGAGTAGCCTGGTGGCTGTTTGGAATCTTCCACTGGGAGGACTCAGGCAACACAAGCTGATTATTCCTCAGTGGTACTGAGGGGTATGAGTGAAACCTTTGCTAAAGCTCCTGATCCTCCTCTTGTGTGTATTAGGAACAAAGAAGCATGAGATGAGGAGGGAAGGCTGCCTGAGGGGCAATCTAGCTAAATTTGTTTGTTGGCTCATTTTTTATGAGTGATTACCTGGCCATTGGCTTTTGGTGAATGATTAACACTTGCTCTGAGAGTTTGATAGTATGATGGCTAGGTTTTGTTGTCAACTTGATCTTTTTAATTATCTTGGGTGGGTCTCTGAGGATATTTATAGAAAGGCAGCCTCTCAGTAGCGGGCAGGATATAAGGAAGCTCAGGAGCGCTAGAAATAAACACCCTTTCCTGTGTGGGCAGTGCAGGAAGGAAATTCCAGAGACCCAGGAAGCCATTAAGTCTGGGATAGGGTTGCAAGACCTTTAAGGCTACATAAAGGGGAAGGAGATTTCTCTTCCTCGCCCCATTGCCTGCTTGGCTGTTTGCTGGTGTTGGTGATGGGTTTCTCTCTCTCTTTGGACCTGTAAAAGGGGGTCAGCCTCTTTCACTATTATGGAACTTCCCCTGGATCTATAGCTTCAATAAATCCTCAATTATTTTTGTAATATTAAAGATTCCAGAGATATCTACAGTAAGCATGGCACTCTTTTCTTAAAGCAGCAATATGTTACCATTTGAAAGGCCAATGTTACAGCTATTGGCTGCTTTCAGAAACACTGCCTGTCCAACTTCATGAACTTCCTAGGCGAGAAGTTCAGTAGTCCAGATGGCATTGTCTAACACTTCTGCTTTTCTCTGAAACACAACATGCAAATCATCCCAAATTCCTGTGGGTGTGTGTGTGTATGCATTTTTTTCCCTGAAAACATGTATTGGGGAGAATTTGGGAGGACAGAAAGCAGTACAAATTTCCTCTTGTATAGAGAAGAATTGGAATCTCAAACTGAGATTGAGAATTGGATCTCAAACTGAACTTCAGTTTTACTGTTCATTTAATTAAGCTATTCAAAAATTTCCTTTTCCAAGGAGGGGAACTTATCTTTTCCAAAAGGAATCCAAAGTAATGTCTGACATCGATTTGTCAAAGAAACAAATCTCTGTCCAGTTTACAGATAGCAGATAAATCCAATCTCTCTCATCAAGGACTACCTGATGATGGTTTTTCTTATTTTTTCTCTCTCCCTCTCTTTTTTTTAAATTTAATATTTATTGTCCATAATGAGTTACATTATTTAGTGGGCAAACCATGCGTTGTTATCCCGACTTCCCCAATTCCACCCTCCCTCTCTTTTTAAAAACATTTTAACTTTGTATTGCCAGCTTCCATAATAATAGGCAATAAACAATGATAACTCCCTCCATATCCACACTTTCCCCCTCTCAAGTCCACCCTCCATTATATCCACTCCCCTTCTCAATTAGTATCTATTTTGTTTCAATGTCGTCGTCTCTTCCTCCTATTATGAAGGTCTTGTATAGGTAATGTCAGGCACTACAAAGTCATGAATATCAAGGCCATTTTATGTCTGGAATATTTCATTGTAAGAAGCCCTACCCTTCCTTGCAGTCCTATCCTTCCTCATATATTCTTTTCACCACCTCTTCTTCAATGGATGCTGAGTCTTGGAAGGTGTGATCCCGACATCCCAGTGCTGAATGCTCCTGTTGTGGTCAGCTTTCTTGTTGC
>PVHP010024607.1:12365-26357 GCA_004024765.1 Zapus hudsonius | reverse complement strand
CAGAGGCATGGCCAGGAGAACCTGGCTGAATACTAGGCTATCCATGGTCCCCTGTCACAAGGACTGATCCAGACGACCCATGGAGGAGGTTATCCAGTGGAGGGGGGAGGGGAGGGCAGTGGGGAATTCGGGATAACAACTCATTGTTTGCCCACTAAATGTTGTAACTCATTATGGACAATAAATTAAAAAAAAAAAAAGAAAAGAAAAGCCTGAAAAAAAAAAAAGTGTATGCCAATACACCTGGCCTGTTCACTATTTTATTTATTTATCTATTTATTTGGTTTTTCAAGGTAGGGTGTCACTGTTGCCCAGGCTGACCTAGAATTCACTATGTAGCCTTCTCCCTACCTCTGCCTCCTGAGTGCTGGGATTAAAGGCGTGCACCACCATGCCTGGTTTGTTTTAATATTTAAAATATTTTTATTTACTTGCAAGGAGAGAGAGAGAGAATGAGATTTTAGGCATCCCAGGATCTTGCTACTGCAGATGAATTCCAGATATATATGCTTTACTTTGTGCATCTGGCTTTACGTAGGTACTGGGGAATCAAACCCCAGGCTGTCAGACTTTGCGAGCAAATACCTTTAACCACTGAGCCATCTCTCCAGTCCTTTCTAAACTTATTTTTAAAATATTTTATTTATTTATTTGAGAAAGAGAGAGTGAGGCAGACAGAGAGAGAGAGAGAAAGAGAGAGAGAGAGAGAGAGAGAGAGAGAGAGAGAGAGAGAGAGAGAGAATGGGCACAGGGCCTCCAGCCACTGCAAATGAACTTCAGACACATGTGCCCTCTTGCACACCTGGCTTTATATGGGCACTGGGGAATTGAACTCTGGTCCTGCATTGCAGGCAAAGCCTTTAACCGTTAAGCCATCTCTTCAGTCCTCTAAACTTTTTAATATCTAGTCAGTATTTCCGGTGCTTATAGTATAGATTTCACTTCTTTTAAAAAGCTGCAAAGAAATCTGGGCCCAAAGCAACTGATGAGAGGAAAAGGTTTATTTTTGCTTACTGTCTCAAGGAGAAGCTTCATGATGGGAGGAAAAGGGTGGCACAAGCAGGTAGCACAAGCTGGTTTCTATCTTGGGGAGAAGTAGATTACGGTTTGGAGCTGGGCTAATAAGCCTCAAGGTCCGTCCCAGGCTCTACTTCCCAAAGTATCATCAGCTGGGGACCAAGTATTCAAAACGCATGAAGCTATGGGGGCCATCTCATTCAAACCACCACACCTGGGGTGGTGGCTTGTGCCTGTAATCTCATTATTTGAGAGGCTTAAGTAGTTATGAAGATTTCTATTATATGGGCATATCACTAACCACCCTACTGGTTGGTATTTAGGTTATTTCTAGTCCCCGTCCCCCCCCCATACAATAAGCACCTTTGTGCATATCTTTGTTTCTCTGAGCTTATCTGAAGGGTAGCTTGCTCTAAGTTGAACTGTTGTCTCTGTGGTTATTGTATGCAGTTTTTACCTCAAAAGATAAAGCTGAGTGGCTCCTTAGCAGGCCCAACCCAGCTAGTACTCTAACTGAAGTGTTGGTGCCACAGAGTCCTATTTCCCCTTCCCCGGATCAATCCCAGATGGTTTAGTTTGTCAACCTGATCTGGGAAAAGAGAACCACATAGAAATTAAGTTGTTAGTAATTATTTGTTTTTTGAGGTAGTCTTACTCTAGCACAGGCTGACCTGGAATTTACTATGTAGTCCCAGACTAGCTTCGAATGCACAGGGATCCTCCTACCTCTGCCTCCCAAGTGTTGGGATTAAAGGTGTGTGCCACAGTCAGCATATATATAATTTTTTTCCAAATATTCTTTGCATTTCTTAAATCGCTCATGGAGGTGTAGAAGGTTAAATTGATTTTTCGCTTTCCCTCTCCTTTTTGCCCTTTTTGTTTCTCCCTCTCCTTTTTCCTGTCTCCTCTCTTTAGAACATGTTCTTACTTTGTAGCCCAGACTGACCTGGAACAATGATACTTCTGCCTTAGCCTCCCAAGTGCTGGGATTACAGGTGTGTGCCACCATGAGTGGCTTGATTTATTTTTTATTCCTCCCTCCCTCCCTTACTCCCTCCCTCCCTTCCTTCCTCTCCCTCCCTCCCACCCTCCTACCCTCCCTTCCTCCCTCCCACCCTCCCTTCCTCTTTCTCCCTCCTTTCCTCCCTCCCTGTTGTTTTTCCTCTTTTTTTCTTGAGTTCACTCTAGCCCAAATTGACCAGGGACTCAACCCAGGTCTGGCGTGAGCCACAGTGCCTTGCTTTGATTTTCTTTTTCTAAGTGTTTTGTCTGATTGGGGAGCAGGAGGGCACAATTATTGGAAGGATTTCCAGTTGTTCTGCTCGTTGGTTCTTCTGGCATGAGGAAAGCTGGAGGCCAATCAATACCTAGAGTTTGTGTCTAGTTTTGCTAGGACCCAGCTGCTGGAATTTTGTTTAAAAATGAGCATGAGAAAAGGGAAAGAGGAAGAGAGAGGTTCTGTTTACCTATTTGTCTTCTCATTTCTGTCAAGATTCTTCAGAGGAGACCCCTTCAGCCACTCAGGACTTTATTATTCCAAAAAAGGAGATCCATACAGTTCCAGATATGGGCAAATGGAAGCGTTCTCAGGTACCGTACTATTGGTGTCTGCCCTTTGGGATCAGAACTGGGATAAGAACTTGGGCTTTTAATCAGACAGTGGCTTTTTGAAAAAAATGTATTTATTTGATATAAAGAGAGAATGTAAGTGAATATGGCTGTATCAGGGCTTCTTGCCGCTGCAAATGAACCCCAGGCACATATACCTCTTTGAGCATCTGGCTTTAAGTAGGTACTGAGGAATTGAACAGTTCCTTATATGAGCAGGGCATGTGCACTGCAGCCAGACACCCTGATATGTCTGTGCTGGGAGATAACTGGAGGAGGGACCCTTGGGGGCATTCTTTTGACCCGTGTTGCCACAGCATAATGGTCAGATACCTGACTGTTCAGTGGAGCTGGTCCTAGCTCCATTTCTTTTTTGGTTTTTCGAGGTAGGGTCTCACTCTAGTCCAGGCTGACCTGGAATTCACTATGTAGTCTCAGGGTGGCCTTGAACTCATGGTGATCCTCCTACCTCTGCCTCCCTAAATGCTGGGATTAAAGGCATGCGCCTCCAAGCCCAGCACTAGCTCCATTCTGATGAGATGTTGGTCTTGGAAGACCTTGGGTAGATTATTTCTCCACTTGAAGCTTTGTTTTCCTCATCTATAAAATGGGGATATTGCATTATAATACATTATATTATTATATTATTATGCATTATATTATTTAATACATTATAGCAATAATGTATTAAACTGTCAGTGATGGGCTGGAGAGATGGCTCAGCAGTTAAGGCACTTACCTCCAGTGCCTGAGGCCCTGGGTTCAATTCCCCAGGACCCACATAAGCCAGACCCACAAGGTGGTGGCCCTGGTGCGCTCTCTCTCTCTGCTCTCTCTCTCCTCTCTCTCTCTCTCTTTCTCTGCTTGAAAATGAATAAATAAAATATTAAAAAAAAAACTGTCAGTGAATGCTCAGTAAACCTTGGCTGGAGGTCAGGTAGGTATCTTTATGGCCAGAGCATTGCCAGCTTTATTGGGGGTTATGGGGGATGTGAGCCTGTCTACTTCTCTTGATACTGGGTTGGGAGTGGGAGCAGGTGGGGTCTGACACCTCTCTTCCTTCTCCATTCTCCGTCTGGCAGGCGTATGCTGACTATATCGGCTTCATCCTTACACTCAATGAAGGCGTGAAGGGGAAGAAGCTAACCTTTGAATACAAAGTCTCTGAGGTAGGCACAGGCATTGAGACTATTGCAGCACCATATGGACTGATCACCCTTTGCAGGCAGGTTCAAAAGATGGGTCACCCAAGCACATGTGCAGTTGGCATTTGCAGTCCATAGTTCTAATATTTAAAATCTGTGCACAGATGAATATTTATAATTGGGATCAGTGTAAACATGCATTTTTAATAGACTATATTATTGCTAATGGGTATTTTAATATAAATTGAAATTAAAGATGACAAAAGAGGGGTGGAGAGTATAACTTAGGTGACAAGTGTTTGCCTAGCATATGCGAGACAAGACCCTGGAGTCCACCCTAGCACTGCAAAACAACAACAACAAATAGATCATTAACAGAAATACATATAACATTGATTTAAAAAAAAAAAAAGAAAAGAAAAAAGCTGGCCTGGGACTGTAGCTCAATGGTAGAGCACTTGCCTAACATGCACAAATCCCAAGTTCAATCCCTAGCACCAAAAAGTAAAAAGTTGACTTCCCTTCATACTCGAGCAACCCTGATGACATGAGCACCTCTTTTCTATTTGGTGGTATAAGAGGCTGCCCCATTGAGCCCCGTGCTCTAGTGTAAATAGCCTCCAAATGGCAGACTTTTCTGTTAGACATTGCTGCTTTGAACATCCTGCACCTGTATCTGTAGTTTTTATTTCCTGAGGATTCAGTCCCTGCGGTAGAAATGCCAAGTCAAAGGACACTGGGTTCATCCTGTGCAGTGTAGGAAAAGCAAAAGCTGTGGACAGGCAGAGGGCCTACCTGAGGGTGTCATTTCACAGGCTGTTTGCTGTTAAAATGCCATCTCTCAGAACTAGGTCCCAGGCCTCCAGTGGCCTCTTGGGTTCATGTCCCATTTGGCTCAGAGCCTCCTTGCCTCTTATCTCAGACATCCAGACCTGAGTAGCCTCAATACTTTGGCTCATCTGCCCTCTAGCCATAGCCTTGGGCCTGTTGGGTAAGGTCTGGCTTTGTTCTGGCCCAGTTTCTTCACCTGCCCCAACCAACATTGCACTTTTAGCCCTCGTGGAGCCTCCCCTTCTTGGCCCTCTTTGGCTGCTAGGTGGACTGATAAGTTCTGTCCAGTAGAAGACAGCTAGGGCTCACTGAGGAAATATAGCTTTCCTTTGGGAGCTTCACAGTGATTCCTTGGGTTAGTTCTTGGGCTGTGGTTCTAGGCACAGGCTGGCTAGGAGGAATGGACTTCTCCTTTGAACCTGTGTTGAAGCGTTCTCAACCGCCCAGTGTGCTCAGAACATTGTGAGAAAGGGCTGATTAAAGGGGAATGCCATAATTACCCCCAACAAATACCCAGCTGCCAATCCTCTTTGGGTCTTTAGCTGCTCCCAAGGCAAAGGTAGCTGTTTGCACTGACCAGGTGTTTTATTTTAAGAGCTGTTTTTTTTTGGGGGCAAGATCACAGTGTTACCCTGCTTGAGTCTCTGTTGGCAGGCCAACAGTGTTTGCTAACAGCTGAGTGACCTTGTCTTTTGCTCTTTTTTTATATATATAATATTTTATTCATTTCCAATCAGAGAGAGAGAGAGAGACAGAGAGAGAGAGAGAGAGAGAGAGAGAGAGAGAGAGAGAGAGAGCGAGAGAGCGCGAGCGCAAGCGCACACCAGGGCCGTCACCTTGTGGGTTTGGCATATGTGGGTACTGGGGAATTGAACCTGGGACCTTAGACACTGGAGGCAAGTGTCTTAACTGCTAAGCCATATCTCCAGCCCTGCTCTTTCTTTTTGAGGTAGGATCTCACTCTAGCCTAGGCTGGATTGGAATTTATGGTAGTCTGACTACCTCAGCCTCCTGTTGCTGGGAGTGCTGAGATTCATGCACCATTGATGTGAGATTCTTAGAGTCCAGGGAGGTATTAGATGTCGATAAAGATGCAGGAGGGCTGGAGAGATGGTAGGAGGATCACCATGAGTTCAAGGCCATCTTGAGACTACATAGTGAATTTCAGGCCAGCTTGGGCTAGAGCAAGACCCTACCTTGAAAAATTGGGGGGAAAAAAATCTTAAAATTAGACATCTCAGTGTGGACATCTGCCTTTGCCTCAGGAGCACCTGGACAAAAAGAAATCCTCCCCCTTTCCAGCCTGGCTGAGAATACTCCCTCACACCTCACATAGGGAAAGAATTAAGACCTTACTAAAGGAGCCAAAAACCAAGAGGCAAAAGGGTCCTAAGAGGCATGAGGAGGCTTACACACACGTACGGCCCATATGGATCAGATATCCGATTAGGATGAGACTCATCACCAGACTAAGGTGTGTAAGAGAGAGCCTTGATTGGTTGATGGGCTCAAAAGAGGTTGATTCAGGAAGGGCCAACAGGTGTACTAAACCTGGGAAAACTTGAAGAAGCAGGAAGCTGCTGCTGAGTTGTTATGTGTAGCCTTGGTCAGGACTGGATCAGATTCAAGTTCTAGTCCTGCCAGGGCAGGCAAGATGGCATCCATGTTTCTGTGAGCATTCTCTAGCTAGCTACCACAAAAATGCTATCTTACTCCTAATTTGTATCACTAGCACACCTGACTTTTTTTATATTTATGGGCAAGGTCTCACTCTATAGCCCTGGCTGGCCTGAAACTTGCTGTGTTGACCAGTCTGGGCTCAAATTTTTTTTTTTTTTTTTTTTTTTTTTGGTTTTTCGAGGTAGGGTCTGCTCTAGTCCAGGCTGACCTGGAATTCACTCTGTAGTCTCAGGGTGGCCTTGAACTCACAGCAATCCTCCTATCTCTGCCTCCCGAGTGCTGCGATTAAAGGCGTGTGCCACCACACCTGGCTTTGGGCTCAAATTTTTGATGATCCTCCTCCCTCCTAAGTGTTGAGATTACAGGTGTGTGCTACCACTCCTGGCGTTTTTGACCCTCTGTACTTAAATGTAGAGTGGGAAGAGTCAGCAGATATAGGCCTGCCCCCATAGAAAGTGTGTGTGGGAGGGGGAGCCAGTGAGATCCCACATGTAGGGGTTTTGAGCTCCACACTCAATGCCTTTGCTGTTCTTAGCTCTTGATGTCATTAGTTGTCACTCAGTTCTGACTTTCAACAGCATGGTATTGCTTTAACTAGGGCTTTTCGTAGCTGGGGTTCATCCTGGTGCCTAGGGTTCATCCTTTACTCAGTGTGCGGAGATATTTGGTCTCCAGAGGTCTCCCAATTTCTGCTCATGCTGACAGGGACAGCAGCAAACATCACTCATGGTACATGGCCATGATAAGATGTAGGGCTCCCCTTGGGCTACCTGCACCAGCTGCTGCGTCTTTTGCATCCTCTCACTACTGCACAGATGGCTTGAGAGGGGCAGAAGAAACCAAGGCTTCCATAAAACATGAAGCAGAGAACAAATCATGACAAGGTTAGGAGTTTGTCTAGACCTATATTGAGAGACAGAGACATAGTGACTATGAGAATGAATGGGTACACTACAGATGCATGCCCCATTCTGTGCATCTGGCTTTACATGGGTATTGGGGAATCCAACCTGGGCTGTCAAGCTTTGTAAGAAGTGCCTTAACCTCTGAGACATCTCTCCAGCTCCAAGTAGTCTTTTATTTATTTATGAGAGAGGGGAGCTCATAGAATGGGAGCCCCAGGGTCTTCAGCTACTACAAACAATCTCCAGACACATGTGCTACCTTGTGTATCTGGCTTTATGTGGGTACTCAGGAATTGAACCAAGGTTGTTAGGCTTTGCAGGCAAGGCAAGCACCTTTACCACTGAGCCCTCTCTCCAGCCCCCAAGTTGTCTTTTAGATTGTTCCCTTCCTAGTCTTTGGGGCTTAAAAGTTTCGATTTTTGCAAAGAAAAATTGATAGTAGTCTTTTGTTGTTTGGATTATTTTTGCTTTTAGCATATTAAGGGGCAGAACATTCTATTATAGAAAAAATTTTAGGGAAGACTTCAGCGGTCCATGAAATCCAAAAGGAAAGTGCTGCTCTGGAGAAATGAAGGTGGTTGGGATTTTCTGTGCCTCAATAGGTTCCAGCCCAAAGTCCCTTACCCCTCTAACCTTTCTCTCCCAGCAGGCCCAACAATGGAGGCTACCTCCTGTGTCCAAAAAGCCCTGTCAGAAGGAGAAGCTGGGAGTCCCTTAATTATTCATTGACCCATCTGAGCTAGCAGCTGGGACCAGGCTCCTGCTGCCCTCTGGAGCCACCTGCCAAGGCCACAGACTGAGATCCCCAGAGAGCCTGGGGCTTGTCAGGGCTTCCTGGGGCCAAGACTACTGCATCATCTTTCATAGGCCCCAGTTGAAAGCCTCTGTTGCCCTATGAGGTCATCTTTGGTCTGTGCCCCTCGCCAGTTCCTGGTGACCTGGTTCTTCACAAAGCCATGCTCTGGCACCACCTACTATACTGTTTCAGCAAGGCAGCTTTATGCCACTCAAGCCCTCTGCCTCAACCTACAGGAAACCCCCTTTTTCTGTGTTTGTGGTAAAGGAGGTTAGGGAGAGTAGCATTCAGGGGTATTGTCATGTACAGCACTAGGGAACAGTTTATGACATGATTTGTGTCTCCTAGAGCTGTACATTTGAGGCTGCTGGCCAGCATGTATTCCATTAGCCCAAGCCCTGCCTGCAGATACAACCTTTTCCAGATCTCTGCCCCAGCCAGAGCCTCAGCACAGTGCTGAGCCGAGCTTGTGCCTAGCCCTCCTAAACATACTTTTTCCTGTGGGCTTCCCCTACTAGTTCTTACCCAGTGCTAGGATTTCCTGGAGGTTTCTCTTTACTCTGTTCCCATTGACACAGGCAGGATCTGTTTCCTGATGCCAAACCTCTTCCCAGGGTTGCCTGACTTGGAGTTGCCTCTTGATACATCTTTCTGCAGCCCTTAGTTCTGGCCACATCCAGAAGGAACATTCTAGCCACCCTCACATACTTGTGTCTCTTAATGGTTGCCCAATCTGATTTCCATTTTGAGTAACATTTGGTGTGCTAATGCCTCCCACACCTGTGACGCTGGCTCCAGTTGCTGGTCCTTGTCTCTGGGAAAGGCACAGAGAGGTGTGCTATAAGGCTCTGGCAGCCCTCTAAAACTTTGTACACAGTAACCCAGGATTTTCATTAAAATTGAGGTTGTTGACCACAGTGTTTTCTGTGGTAGTGAAATAATTGAAAATAACCTATATTTAATAGTGAGGAATTTGCTAAATAAATGATCATATATTGGCAAAATGAAACATTACCCCTTTTTTAAAAAATTCAATACCTATTTTTTCAAATTTCATATACAAGAGCGAGAAAGAGAAAACAGAATGTGGGTGCACTAGGGCCTCTTGCCATTCGCATGTGCCACTTTGTGCATCTAGCTGTACATGGGTATTAGGGACTCAAACCCAAGCCAGCAGGCTTTGCAAGTAAGTGCTTTAATCACTGAGCTATCTTCCCAGTCTCATATCTTACTTCCTAAAGGCTATCATAAAATTCTGTTTACAAGTTAAAATGAGGTAGGTTCATGAAGAAAATGAAGAGGCTCTAGAGCAGTATCTGCCCCATGATCCCATGTCTCAGAGACTGTATGTGCCTCAGGGGAGGCACATTCTTGTCCCATGCTCAGAGGAGAAGCAAGCTCAGCATTAGAATCATTTGCTCAAGGTCTAGCAATTCAGTGATGTTTCCTAGAGAACTGAATACAGCCCATCTGCCTTCAAAATTCTTATCATGGGGCTGGAGAGATGGCTTACCGGTTAAGATGTTTGCCTGCAAAGCAGAAGGACCTGAGTTTGATTCCCCAATACCCACGTAAAGCCAGATGCACAAGATGGTGCATGTGTCTGGAGTTCATTTGCAGTGGCTGGAGGCCGTGGATCGCCTATTCCTTCTCTGTGTCTGCCTCTTTTTCTCCCTCAAATAAATATTTTTAAAAATAAGTTGGGAGGGCTGGAGAGATGGCTCAGTGGTTAAGGCACTTGCCTCCAGTGCCTAAGGCCCTGGGTTCAATTCCCCAAGTCCCACATAAGCCAGACCCACAAGGTGGTGGCCCTGGTGCGTGCTCGCGCTCTCTCTCTCTCTCTCTCTCTCTCTCTCTCTCTGCTTGAAAATGAATAAATAAAAAATATTTTAAAAAATAAACTAGGAATGGTGTTGCACATCTTTAAAAAAAATACGATGATAAACAGAACATACTGTAAAAGACAAAACCAAGGCTGTGTTAAGATGTGGGCAGTTTATTTCTCAGAGGCAGAAGAACTCGTTACTTTGCTCGTTGCTGTGATAAATACCTGATAAAAGCAATTTAAGGGAAGAACAGATTATTTTGGCTTAGCTGGGAATGGCATGGCAGTAGGAGCATGAGGCAACTGGTCACATCTGCATCTGCAATCAGGAAGCAGATGAATGCTGATGCTTAGCTCCCTTTTTCTTTTTTTATTCAGTCCAGGACCTCAGTCTGTGGAATGTTCAGGGTGGGTCTTCCCTCCTCTGTTAAACCTCCCTTAGAGGGCTGGAGAGATGGCTCAGCGGTTAAGGCACTTGCCTCCAGTGCCTAGGGCCCTGGGTTCAATTCGCCAGACCCACAAGGTGGTGGCCCTGGTGCACTTACTGTCTGTTTCTCTCTCTCTCTCTCTCTCTCTCTCTCTCTCTCTCTCTCTCTCTCTCTCTCTCTCTCTCTCTCTCTCTCTCCTTGGAAATGAATAAATAAAATATTTAAATAAAGAAAAACCTCCCTTAGAGGTGTTTCCTTGGTGATTCTAAATCTGTCATATTGACAATGAAGATTAACCGCTACACTGATCATTTTTGTTTCTCTTTTTCATATTGCTGTGTTTTGTGAGACTAGGTATTGTCAGTGAAGGCCTCAAATCTGTTTTAACAAATGTGTAGGGCTGAAGAAATGGCTTAGCAGTTAAGGCATTTGCCTGCAATGCAGAAGGACCAGAGTTTGATTCCCCAGTGCCCATGTAAAGCCAGATGCACAAGAGGGCGAATGTGTCTGGAGTTCTTTTGCAGAGGCTGGAAGCCTTGGTGTGCCCATACTCTTTCTGTCTGCCTCCCTCTCTCTCCCTCCCTCCCTCTCTCTCTCTCTCAAATAAATACTTAAAAAACAAAAAACAAATGTCTAGGCTGAAGTTTGTACCTGTCCAGTGGCCTCTCTCAGGTAAACTGACTGTAGAAATGGAGCTGAAACCATATGTGACCATGTGCTGTCAGCTTATGCCCATCTCTCTATAAATCTTATCATGTTTCCCTGACCCTCCCTCACATTCAGGACAGCTAGGAGAATGGCCAGGAGGTGTCATGTATAGGGGTCACCATCCCACAGCAATTAAAACTTTTCTATGTGGCTCCAACCAGGGCATTAGTCACTGTGGTGTGCCTCCTCTGTTTTATCTCCACAGGCCATTGAAAAGCTGGTGGCTCTTCTCAACACGCTGGACAGGTGGATTGATGAGACCCCTCCGATGGACCAGCCCTCTCGATTTGGGAACAAGGCCTTCAGGACCTGGTATGCCAAACTCGACCAGGTGAGGCTGCCATACACAAGCTAGGGCTGGACCAGCAGGAAGACTGTTGTGGCACTGGATGGGGAAAAACAGGCATGTCAAGTTTTTGAGTCTATAAACTCAGGGAATTTGTTAGAATGGCAGTTTCATTTATCTCACTCACAAATCTGTTTATCCTCTGTCTCAACTATTTTCTGGGAACTGCAACAGTGGTTTATACCTTACAAGGCTGCTTATTAAGTCATTTTATTAGCAGTAGATTGGAAATGACCCAGGTACTCATCCAGAATGGTTCAGCTAAATATACTAGGCCATCCACACTGTGGAACACTCTTCAGATATAATAATAAGAAATAAGCTATTTAGGGAACTTGATGGAAGAGACTCTGTGAATCATTGTTTAAGTTAAAGATCCAGTTTGTGGGGTGTGGTGGCAAATGCCTGCAATTGTAGCACTTGAGAGACTGAGGCAGGATCTTGAGTTCCAGGGCAGGGCTTGTTAAACTTTTTCTGCTTACAACCCCTTTTTTCCCCCAAGAAATTTTTATATAATCTTGGGTATATGCATACATAAAATAGGTATACAGATCAAACTTTATGTTATAGTCAGCTCCACATTGCTGGGAAGAACATCCAACCAGACACAGTTTATGGGAGGAACAGGTTTATTTCATCTCGCAAATCCAGGGGAAGTTCCATCAATGGCAAAAGAAGCTGGCTCCCTTTCATAGATCCAAGCAGAGAAAAACCACCAAATATCCAGCACCACAAGCAAGCATGAACCACCAAAGCTTAATCTGCTCTCCATACCTTTGGGCTGGAATTCAGGGCCCCCCTAGTGACACCTCTAGCCAGTTGCTGAAGACTTAAGCAGGAAGTTTAACCTTAATTAAAAATACCTGAGCCAAGCCAGGGGTGGTGGCGCATGCCTTTAATCCCAGCACTCAGGAGGCAGAGGTAGGAGGATTGCCATGAGTTCAAGGCCACCCTGAGACTACATCGTGAATTCCAGGCCAGCCTGGGCTAGAGTGAGATTTTTACCTCAAAAAACAAAAATTGATGTGATGTGCTTATTTGTTTTTACATAAAGAATTAAATCTTGACTGAATATTCGATACTGCAGGACCTAGACTTGATCAGTATTTTGATTTTATAATCATCAATGTCTATTACAATTTTTCACATAATTACCTAGTGCATAACAGCAGAAATATGCTTAGGGCCACTTCAGATATTGTTGGAAATTCTGCCATAATCCCAAAGAAAACTTTAAATTTTTTATTTTTTTTTAATATTTTATTGATTCACTTTCTTTTTTAATATTCATTTTCAAGCAGAGATAGATAGAGAGAGAGAGAGAGAGAGAGAGAGAGAGAGAGAGAGAGAGAGAGAGAGAGAGAGCGAGCACCAGGGCCACCACCTTGTGGGTCTGGCATATGTGGGTCCTGGGGAATTGAACCCGGGGCCTTAGACACTGGAGGCGAGTGCCCCAACCGCTGAGCCATCTCTCCAGCCCAATACTTTATTTTTTTATTTGAGAGAGGAAGAGGGGGAGAGAGAGAGTGGGCATGCCAGGGCCTCCAGCCACTGCAACCAAACTTAAAATGCATGTGCCACCTTGTGCCTCTGGCTTAACGTGGGCAATGGGTAATTGAACCAGGATCCTTAGGTTTTGCAGGCAAGTGCCTTAACCACTGGGCCATCTCTCTAGCCCAGAAAACTTTTTTTTTTTTAATAATTTTCTTCTTTTTTTTTTTGAAAAAATATTTTATTTATTCATTTTCAAGCAGAGAGAGAGAGAGAGAGCGCGCACCAGGGACACCACCTTGTGGGTCTAGCTCATGTGGGTCCTGGGGAATTGAACTTGAGGCCTTAGGCACTGGAGGCATGTGCCTTAACCGCTAAGCCATCTCTCCAGCCCAATAATTTTCTTCTTTTTTTAAGATTTATTTATTTGCAAGCAGAGAGATACATACAGAGAGAGGGAGAGAGAGAGAGAGAGAGGAAATCTAGACACAGGCGCCACCTTATGCATCTGGCCTATGTGGGTCCTGGGGAATTGAACCCGGGTCCTTAGGCACTGGAGATAAGTGCCTTAACCGCTGAGCCATCTCTCCAGCCCCCCCCCCCCTTTTTTTTTTTGAGGTAGGGTCTCGCTCTAGTCCAGGCTGACCTGGAATTCACTATGTAGTCTCAGGGTGGCCTTGAACTCATGGCAATCCTCCTACCTCTGCCTCCTGAGTGCTGGGATTAAAGGCATGTGCTACCACGCCCGGCTTAGAAAACTTTTAAAAATGTTTTATTTGGGCTGAGACATGGCTCAGTGGTGAGCCAGATAGACAGGGTGGCGCACGCATCTGGAGTCCCTTTGCAGTGGCTGGAGGCCCTTCTGTCTGTCTCTCTCTCTACTTGCAAATAAGTAATTTAAAAATATTTCTTTATTTGAGCAGAAGGGGCACACCAGGGCCTCTAGCCACTGCAAACTCCACACACATGTGCCACCTTGTGCATCTGGCTTTACATGGGTACTGGGAAATTGAACCCGGGTCCTTAGGCTTTGTAGGCCTTAACACTGAGACATCTCTGGCCCATTAGTTGTTTTTTTTGTTTTGTTTTGTTTTGTTTTTCGAGGTAGGGTCTCACTCTAGCTCAGGCTGACCTGGACTTCACTGGCGTCTCAGGCTGGCCTCAAACTCACAGTGATTCTCCTACCTCTGCCTTCCGAGTACTGGAATTAAA
>PVHP010024607.1:0-12265 GCA_004024765.1 Zapus hudsonius | reverse complement strand
TGGGATTAAAGGCGTGCGCCACCACGCCCGGCTTTAGTCATGTTTTTATATCTGCTCTTGGTTACCATTCTAGCGTTACAGGTCATACCCACAGTTGTCCTTCTTTATATATACATACATATAACAGGCTAGGACCTGCATATCCGAGAGAACATGTAGTTTTGGTCTTTTTTTTTTTTTGGTTTTTCGAGGTGTAGGGTCTTGCTCTAGTCCAGGCTGACCTGGAATTCACTATGTAGTCTCAGGGTGGCCTTGAACTCACAGCGATCTTCCTACCTCTGCCTCCCGAGTGCTGGGATTAAAGGTGTGCGACACCATGCCTGGTTTTAGTTTTGGTCTTTCTAAGTTCGGGTCACTTCATTTAATTCTTTCTCGATCCTTCCATTTTCCTGCAGATTTCATAATTTCATTCTTTTTTATTGTTTTTAACTTTTTATTGATAGCTTCTGTAATAATAGACAGTGAACCATGATAATTCCCTCGCCACCCTCACTTTCTCCCTCTCAAATCCACCCTCCATCATTTCCCCTCCCGCTCTCAATTAGTCTCTTACCTTGCTTTGATGTCATCATCTTTTGCTTCTATTTAAATAGAATATTTAAAGTTTTCTTTGGGATCATGGCAGAATTTCCAACAATATCTGAAGTGGCCACAAGTTTCCTCTTGTTTAGGTATTATTAGTCACTTCAGATTCATGAATATCAAGGTCATTTTGTGTTTGGAAGATTGCATTGTAAGCAGTCCTACCCTTCCTTTGGTTCAATGGACACTGAACCTTAGATGGTGTGATAGAGATGTCTCAGTGCTGAACACTCCACTCTTCTCAGCACTATGGTTCCTTTTGAGTCATCCCTGT
Organism: Zapus hudsonius; assembly: GCA_004024765.1. Classification (NCBI taxonomy): domain Eukaryota; kingdom Metazoa; phylum Chordata; class Mammalia; order Rodentia; family Dipodidae; genus Zapus; species Zapus hudsonius. The sequence continues at coordinate 11,409 of PVHP010024607.1, read as the reverse complement.
GGTTATTGCCATGTGAAAAGAGAAGCTTCTGTGGCCAAAAGTCAGAGTAGCATTAATATACATTTTAAAGTACTTACATGGCAGTTTGGTGGGCATAATATATACATTTAGCCAGACAACAGCAGGTGTTACTCCCCTAGGGCTCATGACCTCCCCCACCATAAGCTTTTGACTAGGTCTTTAGTACCAGGCATGTATTCCCTTCCATGGAGTAGGCCTTAAGTCCAATTAGAGAGCAGTTGGTTTCCTCCACAATAGACATGCCACTATTGCCCCAGTTGGCACATTTGGCCTGGCTGGCCCGTCTTAAGGCTTGCAAGGTCCACTGCTATTTACCACTGTTGATGACTTCTCTCTCTCTCTCTCATAGGGGTGCAGGCAGCCATCGCTTTTTCTAGCCTTCTGTCAGCTGGCTAACACAGGGGAGGTTTCCAGCTCAGCTCCAGCTTGATTTCCCAATTACCTGCAGTCCAAGCATGTGAGGTCTTCAGCAATAGGTTCTTACTATAGTTCTGGTGGGCAACTAAGACCCTTGGCAGTGGCCTGTAATGTTTTGGGGGGCCTCTGGAACCTCCCTGGCCAACAACTCATTGGAAGGTATCCCATCCCTGGCACTGACATTTTTCTAGTAAATGGCTTCTAGGTGTGGTGTGCCATTATCCCAAGAAGTAGATTTCCATGTGGCTTATTCTTAACCTCTTAATATTTATTTATGTAAGGGAGGGGGGGGCAGATAGAATGGGTGTGTCAGGGCCCCTAGCCACTGCAACCGACCTCCTGATGCATGCACCGCCTTGTGCATCTGTCTTTAAGTGGATACTGGTGAATTGAACCTGGGTTCTTGGGCTTTGTAGGCAGGTGCCTTAATTGGTGAGTCATCTGTCTCTATCCCCTCAAGTAAATAATATTTTTTTAAAAATAGAATATTCTAACAGTACAATCCTCAGTTTACATGATGGTGTAGAATATCAGAATATCTTTAATCCCAGCACTTGGGAGGCAGAGGTAGGAGGATCGTTGTGAGTTTGAGGCTACCCTGAGACTACATAAGTAAATTCCAGGTCAGTCTAGGCTAGAGGGAGACCCTACCTCGAAAAACCATTAAAGGGGAAAAAAAAACAAAACAGGAAGACAAGGTGTGTTCTGTAATTAAACCTTCCTGTTTTGTGTGCTATGTTACTTTGTATATTAAAAACACTGCAGTTCCTAACATGTAGTATTGAATCTGAGTCAGGGTTTTCAGGCAGTGTTGATTGGAGTTATTGTATGTGCAATGCCAAGTGTATACATTGTATGTTCCGAACCAAGGCTGCAGTGAAGTAGTGTATTTCCATAGGTGAGCACTGCCTGGAACACCTTGAATTTACTATTATGTATTTCATTTTGAAGTAAATTTTGACCATTGTACCTTCTGAAACCTTTTACCTTTGCCAAAATTTTGCTCATGTTAGTTACCCAATATATGGTCAAGATGTACATTTTATTAATTAAGTATTGTGTTGGGGCTCCAGTTAAGGCACTTGCTTGCCTGCAAATCCTAACACCCGGAGCTTAATTCCCCCCCCATGTGAAGCCAGATGCACAAAGTAGCGCATGCATCTGGGGGTCTATTTGCATTGGCTAGAGGCCCTGGCTTACCTATTCTGTCTCTCTTCTATCTCTCTCTGCTTGCAAATAAATAAAAAATTTTTAAAATGTGTGTTCTAGGTTAGCCTGAGCTACTTGGGGAGAGCCTACCTTAGGAAAAAATAATTAAATGCAGTGTTTCTGCATATAGCATGCTACCCTTTGCTAAGAAAGAGGGATCTAAGGCTTAGGGACTATTGTGGAAAAGGTGGCAGAAAGATTGTAAGAGCCAAAGGAAGGGGAGGACTGCTTACGACTCAAGCTTCCAGACACAAAATGGCCTTGATATTCATGACTTTGCAGTGCCTGATAATATCTACACATTATGGGAGGAAAAGATGATGACACTGAAACAAAACAGAGACTAATTGAGAAGGGGGGTAGAGATATGAGGGAGGCTGGATTTGAGAGGGGGGAATGTTGTGGTGGGGAGGGAATTATCATGGTTTATTGTCTACAATTATGGAAGCTGTCAATAAAAAGTTAAAACAAAAAACAAAGATGCAGTCTCTGAAAGCCAAAAGAGAAAGACTAAAAGGGGATAAAGATCTTTGGATCTGTGTCTGTTGCTTGTATTCCTTGAAGAAACAGCCCTGGGAAGTTCTGGACAGGTTCATAAAACTGGACTTCCTTCTCACCTCCCAATGCTTGGGTTAAACCCAGGGCCTTGCACATGTTAGGCAAAAACACTACCACTGAGCTACATCCTGGCCCTGGACTTTTTTTTGTGGTGGGGGGTGTTCAAGGTAGGGTCTCTAGTCCAGGCTGTCCTGGAGCTCACAGCCATCCTCCTACCTCTGCCTTCAGAGTGCTGAGATGAAAGGCATATGCCACCCTGGGCTTTTTTTTTTTTGGTTTTTGGTTTTTCGAGGTAGGGTCTCGCTCTAGTCCAGGCTGATCTGGAATTCACTGTGTAGTCTCAGGGTGGCCTGAAACTCATGGTGATCCTCCTACCTCTGCCTCCCGAGTGCTGGGATTAAAGGCATGCGCCACCACGCCCGGCTTTGGGCTTTTTTTTTTAACTCCAAATAAATAGAATTTTTTAATTAAAAACTTCCAAAATGGATTTCATTACATATGATTTCATCTGGGCTTCTTTTTGAGGACAGCAGAAAGTGGGGGAAGCAAGTGAGACTTCCTGTGCATCCTGTCTGTGTTTTTTAGTCATTCTAAGCTGTTACCTACTCAAAGCTAAGTGAAGAGGCAGGTCCTTGGGCTATGCATGAGTAGCATAGGACAGGTCTGGGTGAGCCTGGAGTATAGATGTTCACCCGCTCTCCAGGAATCTCTACCATGAACTAAGAGGCTTGGTTTCATCCTAACTTCTTTTTGCAGTGTTTCCCCATGGAGCACAGTGCTGTCCTGAGAGCAGGTAGAGGCGGCCTCTGGACTCTAAGGTCCTTGTTTTTTCAGAAGACTTGTATTAAGTTATAACTTAGATGAATGCTGTTGATAGCTTTACAGCTCAAAGGATCTTTGTGTTTTGTTGTGCACCCATCCTCAGTATCAAGCTGTATAGCATCCCAGCTCTCCAGCAGGGCCCTCAGGCCCCTGGAGAAAATTGATGTCACAGAGACTCTCCTCATAACTATCCCATACATTGATTTTTTAAAAAATATATATTTCATTTGTAAGCAGAGAGAATGAGAATGGGTGCACCAGGGCCTCCAGTCACTACAAATGAACTCCAGATGCATACACCACTTTATGCATCTGGCTTTATGTGGATACTAGGTAATCGAACCTGGGTCATTAGGCTTTACAGGCAAGCACCTCAACCCCTAGGCCATCTCTTCAGCCCACCCCCACCCACCCACCCTCTTTTTTTTTTCCTGCTTTTGAATCTCATGTCAATGTCGGGTGTCTTCTGCTTGACATTATGTATGTCAGATTCATCCATATTGCCACTGGTAGTGGCGTGTTTTGCTGTGTGGTTTTCCATTCTAGGTGTATACCACAGTTTATTCATTCTACCACCCAGATCTTTCTATTGTGTTTTTATGTTTTGGCTACTATAAAATAATACTACTTGGAGCATTCTTGTATATGTCATGGCAAGCTTATGGCAGAACTCTTTCTACCCTGAGAGTGTGAAGGGAGACAGCAACTGGGGACAATGATCCTGACTTTCTAGAGTCTTTGGGTCTGCTGTGAGCTACCTGATGGGAGAATTCATCTCTTGTCTTGCTCCCAAACTCCTGTGCCCTGGAGAAAGGGTCAGTGGATGATACAAGGTATCCCAGCTAGTTCCTCTGGTGTGTAAGAGTAAGTGCCTCCTCCCCTGAATCCTTCTCTGGTCATTCACAATAGGGAACCAGGCCAGCCTGGTAGCCTGGGCCTCAGCAGATGCTGCCCCTGGGTGACTGTTCACCAGGATGCTCCTAATCTGTTGCCACCGCTTTGTGTCTTATCAGGAAGCCGAAAACTTGGTGGCCACAGTGGTCCCCACCCACCTGTCAGCTGCTGTGCCTGAAGTGGCTGTTTACCTGAAGGAGTCCGTGGGGAACTCAACACGCATTGACTATGGCACAGGTACTGCTGTTGTGAAGCTCTGAGCTAGTTTGGCCTTAACTGTTTCTTTCCCCAGATTTATCTCCGTGTCCTTTAGACACTATCAACCTAGTGCCTGAGACTGCAGTTCTAATGTGGTCCACCAGGGGGAGCATGCGCCTGAACCGAGCTGATAAGTTCTTTGTGATGATGGCCCTCTGCAATCTCATCAGCACTCAAGTAATACTTTATTGAGCTCTTACTATACCTCAAGGCAACTGCTTATAGAAGCTAGGAAATGAAATAGCTTTCTTTGCCCCTCGTAGCAGCATGGTCCACTCTCTCCAACGCCCCTTGTCTCAGAACCCTGTTCTCTGTGCTGTTGAGCTCTTTGGCTGTGTTTAAACCAAACTGCAGTGGAACTGCATGGGCACCTAAAAGAGAAGTATTCTCCAGGTCAGTAATGCCTATGTAGCCAAGGAGATGCTGCTGTTGTAAGGGCTCCCCTTTCTGCCCTAAAGCAGACAAGCAGGAGAGCTGCTGATCTCCAGAGCCTACTCCTGTGTGGCAGAATTTTGTCCACTGTTCCCCTGCTGTTGGTTTGGCAAATGTTCTGAAACCCTGGGGCAGGGAGAGCTTTGATTGGTTAAGACCAACAAGGAAAAGATTCCAGGCAACAGGTGCCCAGGAAGTCCTGAGGGAGGGACATGTACCTTGGCTACATGTTATTCGGAGACTGTTAGAGGTGAAAGCAACTAAGCCCACTTAATTCTCAAGGCCTCGATGCTGTCAGGATAAAGTCTTGAGTTTTTTATCATGGCAATCATGGATGTAGACATACTGGCCTTCTTGGGTTTTCTTGCCTCAGGGCCTTTGTACACACTATTTCTTCTGGCTAGAATATATTTTTGACTTTCCTTTGTGACCATTCATCTTACTTACAGTTCGAATGTTATTTATTTAGAGGAAACCTGGAGCCCTTATGTCAGGGTTCCCCTGTGATATTCCTCAATTATTACCTTGTATTTTTCCTTCAGAGCTAGAATTATAGTAATGACTGCATATTTAATGTCTGTTGTCCCTAATAGATTATAAGCTTGCCAAGGTCAGGGACTCATTTGCCACTGTCTTCCCTAGTACTTCACACACAGTAGGTGTTCAATAAATTGGGTAAGGTTGCTGAGTGATTTAAGCCCATAAAATAAAGAGTAAGTGCCTGTTTAAGAAGCCAACATCCTGGGCCTCTTAGGAGTAGAATTATAGATTTATAATATTGGTAGTTCTCAAGGGCCTGGATCTTTTTGGACTTGACAGGAAAGAGATCCCACTACCTCCATATTGTTTTCCTCCTCAAAAGGATTGGAGACTGAGAACATTCCAGTCTTCTGGAAGGCTATCAAATTTGGCTGTTTTTCCTCCCACAGGGCACGAAGCCGCCTTTGCTGCTTTCCTCTGTTGTCTCTGCAAGATTGGTGTGCTCCGGGTGGACGATCAAGTAGCTATTGTCTTCAAGGTGTTCAACAGGTGAGGGAAAGGAGGGTGCAGCAGGAGCAAGGGGGCAAAAGGGTCTCTTGCAAGCAACAGTGATGTGTGTGCTAGAGTAGTCTCTGGCTCAGTCCTTGTCCTGTCCTAATCCAGCTCTAGCTCATCCATGACACCTCCTCCTCCAAGACAATTACCAAGGAAAGAAAATGGCACACAATGACTGAGTTGTTTACATGAAGACCCCATCCTAAGTGTTTTACATATATGCCAGTTCATTTTCACCACCTTGTGAAGTGGCAGCTGTTGTTGCCCTCTTACAGAAAAGGAAACTGAGGCACTAAAGAAATCAGGTGTCCCCACTGAGGTCATATAGTCTGCTGAAGACAGGTAGGCAGGCTCTGTCTCTCTACCACAGCTTGGTGGGCAGCAGTCCAAGGACACTGGTGTGCTGGTGCCCAGGCATGCCATTGCAGCTTTGCAAGTGACTCAGATTCACAACTTGAGCGAATTGAAGGACTGAGGAGATGATCTCCTTGAACTGCACCAGTATAACCTTGAGGTTAGGGAAGAGAAGCTTCTGCCCATGGTCTTACAAGTTGTTAGGGGTTGATGGCACTAAGCCCCATATTTTTCTTTATCCTGGCCAAAAGATGACACTTGAGTGTGGCAGAAAGATTGAAGCTAAATTGGTTTGCGAGAGTACCAGGGACGCCTCCCTTGTGCCTGCTTAGGTCTGATTTAAGACTCTTTCTGGCCCCTCCTGTACAGGTACCTTGAGGTTATGCGGAAACTGCAGAAAACATACAGGATGGAGCCTGCCGGTAGCCAGGGAGTATGGGGCCTGGATGACTTCCAATTTCTGCCCTTCATCTGGGGAAGTTCACAGCTCATAGGTACAAGAAAGGTGGTGCTGTCCCTCTTCCCTGCCCCTCCTGTCTTTCTCCTTCTTCCTTCTCTTCTTCTGCCCAGGGCATACACAGTGATAGCTTGTACAGCAGGGCATTAGATGGACATTAGATGGGCTATTGATGGAGCTATTTGCTTTCAACTTTGTGCTTCGAGCTAGTGTGGCTGGTTGGGGAGCTGGAAGTTGAGTGCTTCAAGATAATGGAAAGTGACATAAGCTGGGCAAGGGCACATACCTGGTACATACAGGAGTGTACCAGCAGCTGTGGGCTTTTATCTTGAAAATGAGGGGCTCTTTTGATTTGGTGACCAATGTTATCTACTGTTACTATTGAACTCTGTTTAAGGGGGCCCATCAGGAAGCTGCCACCAAGGACTGATGAGTTGGCCTGTTTCCTATGTGGTTCACCTAAACGTGCTTTATGACACCCCCAGTTTGGGAATGATTTTCCAGGTGTTGTCAGCAGCTTGGGATTGACCAGTGGACAGGGTTGGGTGAGCATCTTTATTTTGACAGAATGAACTGCCTATAGTAAATCCTGATAAGCAGTTGGTAGTTGACTTGCTTTTGGGGGGCACTGCAGTGCCTTGGTGATCACTCACAGTGACGTTGGGAAGAGTATTTGCCAGGCACCCTGTGGAGTGCTACTATACACATGGTAATCGTTGTCATATGGCCCTCAGCATCCAGAGGCTGAGTTGGAGTTCCGTTCACTTTAGTCCTGTGTTGTCTATGTGCAGTTTGTGGTTTCACTGTACAAGTACTATCAAGTGTACTTCACATAGAGGTGGGTAGTCAACCCCTCACCCTGGCTTCCTGATGCAGTGAGAAATGCCAGTGTAAGAAACACCGTTTTACCAGAACCTAAAACATAAAATTTTGTTTATTTATTTATTTAGTTATGTATGTATGTATGTATGTGTGTGTGTGTGTAAGGCACTCCAGGGGCCCTTGCCATTGCAAATGAATGCCCATCTTACTTTACATGGGTGGCTGGGGAGTTGAACCAGGACTGGCAGGTTTTGCAAGCAAGTACCCTTTAACCTTTGGGCCATCTCCCTAGCGCCAGGACTTCTTTTGCATGTGTACACACGTGTGTAGTTTGTGTGGTATGTGTGTGGTGTGTATGCAAATGTACACACCAGGGCTATGTGCATGGGTGCAGAGGTCAGTGGAGAACATCAGTGTCCTCTCAATCTTCTGTTTGTTCTCTTGTGACGGAATCTCACTGAACCTGCAGCTGCCATTTTCCCCCCTGGACAGATTAGCTGCCCAGTGAGCCCCAGCTATTCTCCTGTCTCCATCCCCCATAGGATGGGTTACAGGTGTGTGTGGCTACACCCAGCTTTTTATGGTGGGTGATGGGGATTGAACTCAGGCCCCCTGCCAGTGCAATAAGCTCTCTTACCCACTAAACCATTCTAACAGCCTCCTGTAACTTTTTTTAATTTTTAAAAATATTTTATTATTTGCAAGCAGAGGGATACAGAGAGAGGGAGGGAGAGAGAGCATGCGAGCATGGCATCCCAGGGCCTCCAAGCCATTACAAACAAAATCCATATGCATGCATCTGTACTTACATGGGTACTGGGGAATTGAACCCAGGTTGTTAGATTCTGCAGGCAAGCACCTTAACCACTGAGCAAGACCCCCTGTAAGTTTTTTTTTAAATAAGTAGGCATACGCTCTAAAATAATGATGAAAAGTATAGGTTAATACTTACATAAACTGGGCATGGTGGTGCATGCCTATAATCCCAGCACTTGGGAGGCAGAGGTAGGAGAATTGCCACCCTGAGACTACATAGTGAATTCCAGGTCAGCCTGGGCTAGAGCAAGACCCTACCTTGAAAAAAAAAACCTTACATAAGCCAGGAATATAATTTATAATCAGTATCAAATATTGTGCCTCATGCACAATTGGGTAGTAATACTCTTTTGATTGGCAGCACACTGTGCTTATACCAACAGGATGCGTACATCAGTATCTGATGGTAATGCTGCAGCTCTATTATAATCTGTTTTCGTTTGGCAGTGCTGGGGATGGAATTGGGTCGTTGGGCATGCTGGCTAGGCACTCTACCATTGAGCTGTACCCTCAGCCCCTCCATTTAATCTTTTGGGACTACTATCATATATGCAGTTTCTCACTGATTGAAATGTCACAATGTGGTGGGTTGACTATATTCAGGCTGGGATGCCTGTGTGGTGTGAGGGCCTAGTTCTGAGCCCCAGGGCCTTTTGCTCTTCCTAGACCACCCAAACCTGGAGCCCAGGCACTTTGTGGATGAGAAGGCCGTGAATGAGAACCACAAAGACTACATGTTCCTGGAATGTATCCTGTTTATCACTGAGGTGAGAAGAAGGGGCACAGGAGCAGCCTTGGTGACCTATGGGCTCAGGAGCTGAGGGTGGTTTAGAGCAGCCAGGCACTGCCCAAGATGTCAGGGCTGGCATCAGAGGTGAGTATTGAAAAGATGCCCCCCCCCCAAAAAAAAAAAAGAAAAAAGTCCCACTTGGTCTGTTCTGAAAGGATTAGCCAGCCTTTGTCTGACCAGGATCTCCCTGCCCAAATCTTAGTTTTCACCTGGCACCTGGATTCTACAGGACAATTTTGGTTGTTTTGCGTGTGCATGTGCGTGTGTGTGCTCATCTGTGGTCTTTTTTCTTTTTTTGGTAGGTTTTAAAAATACTTATTTGTGGGCGGGAGAGATGGCTCAGCGGTTGAGGCGCTTGCCTCCAGTGCCTAGGGCCCTGGGTTCGGTGGCCGGGTGTGCGCGCGCGCGCGCTCTCTCTCTCTCTCTCTCTCTCTCTCTCTCTCTCTCTCTGTATCTGCTTGAAAATAAATAAAATATAAAAATAAAATATTTTTTAAAAAATACTTATTTGTCAATAAAGAGAATAAGAGAAAGGGAATGGGCACCAGAACCTCTTGCCACTGAAAATGAACTCCAGATGCATGCATGACTCATCTGGCTCTATGGGAACTGGGGAATTGAGCCCAGGTTGTCATACCTTGCAAGCAAGCCATCTCTCCAGCCCCTAGGGGTTTTTGTTTTTTTTTTTTTTGGTTTTGGTTTTGGTTTTGGTTTTTCAAGGTAGGGTCTCGCTCAAGCCCAGGCTGACCTGGAGTTCACTAGTCTCAGGGTAACTTTCATCTCTTCATCCCAGGTCCTGGGATTAATGGCCTTGTTTTGTTTTTTTGAGAAGGTGTTTTACTGTGTTGCTAAGGCTGGCCTCAGACTCTCAGCAGTCTTCTTGCCTCAGCCTCCTGAGTGCTGAGATTCCAGGCATGAGTCACCACACTTGGCTGCCACAGGGTTCTTGAGCTAAAGGATTAAGACTGGCTAGATCGGGCCTGTGAGGTTTTTAGAGCGGAATGCTTATATCTGCAAGCTGAAATCACTGGAGGAGAAGGATTGATGCTGGTTGATGGCTATTGAGCTGAATGGCCACCTGAGCAAAGAGTGGTGGCAGTGTTTGACCCCAGCCTACCTGGTAGATCACCTGAACTGAAAGCTCTTGTTTCACTAAGGCCCTGTAAGTCCCTGTGATTTGGCACTGGGCCACTCATCACTATCATTCAAGAGGACTGGGTTAAACTGCATGGTCCTTTCTGAATGAGAATCTTGTGAACAGCAGCACATCTGGGGACCCACACTCAGGGCCTGCTTCCAGGAGGTATTGGGGCTTCTCATTCTCCCCACCCTATACTTATAAAATTCCCACCTCAGATTTGCAAAGGATACCCTAGGTCTGCTAATAGGAGACAATCCTTGGGTCCATTCTCTTTCCTCGGCTAGCCTGCATGTCTGTTCTCAGGCAGTACACTGTGGACTCCCGCCTGCCTTGGCTCCAAGCTCCCCTGGTTAGCATTCGCCTCCGGCTTCTGCCAAACTCCAGGGGCCAGAGGGGAATGACACATTTTTTCCAAGTCAGCAATTGGGGCTTAGACTGAAAACAGCTCGGCAGCCACTGCTTCATTCTTAGAGATCTGCTGCCTTCAGCAGTGTAGTGGGTGGGCTCAAGGTCAGGAGGACTTGGGGGCAGTCTAGCTTGCCGTCTTGAAAGACAACCACACAAGGCCCCCTTCAGAGTGTGTGTGTGTGTGTGTGGGGGGGGTGATGTAGAGCTGCAGGAGGCCCCAGATGAGATGGAGGAGCCCGGTGAGAAGAGCAGTACTGATTCTGCAGAGCTTGCTGCTGGAAGCCTTGAGACTGCGCTGTTTTTGCTCCCACTGGTGGCTGGCCAACCTCCTACTTCCCAGTCAGTAATTTTAACAAGAAGGCAGGCAAGGCTGGGCTTAAGAGACTGGGAAATGATTCTAAGAGTTTATGTGTGTGTGCTGGTGTAAAACTCCAAAAGCTTTCCCAAACTTTGGGACCCAGGTCCTCTGTTAGAAAATAGCCCAAAGTAGCCACAAGATGGCGCTAAAGGTGCACTGAACTCTGGAGGTTTTAATAGCATTGAGAGGTAGGAACTTGGGGGGGGGGAGGGAGTAGTTTTTGTTCTGCACCTTCTCTGCAAGGACTGATTTTCACATTGGTTCCAGGCTCTAGGGCATGGTGTTAAGCACTGGTTGCTAGGAGCTGCTGTAGCAAGAGCCGAGTTGTTTCTGTTGTTCTCCAGAGCCCCTTCCACTTGAGAGCAGTGGGCAGTGTCTTGCATCCTTTGGCAATGAGGTCCTGTGTTGCTCATCCCCAGACCTTCGGACTCAGAAACCCAGAGGCCTTGGTAAAATTCTGGCTTTTGGGTCAGGGAGGGGGTGATGTTGCTTCTACAGACCTGGAAACCCTTCAGGGCTGGTGTGTAACTAGGGGACTGAGCAAAATAAACTATGCTGCTCTTCCTGGGTCTCATGCCAGGACTGCCTGGGCAAGATAGCCCACCTTGCAAGCCTCC
>PVHP010024606.1:0-26402 GCA_004024765.1 Zapus hudsonius | reverse complement strand
CTTGTATTTCAAGAATATTGTATTTGTATTTGAGAATACTGGTAAGGGCAAAGCTATTATACAATCTCATTAGAAACATCTCCTGGGTGGGGAAAATGCCAGCAAAAATTTCCCCAAAGCCCCTGTAATTACATGTCCAAAGACAGCGCAGCATTTCTCTTTGTGTGCATGGCTTTCCTAAGTGCCCTCTTCAAGCCTCCTTCGCCTGCCTCTGGAAAGAGGCGCAGCCCAGAAAGGCGTGTGCAAAGGCGAGTGGGAGCGGGATGCTTGCTTGGGCAGCAGCTGGCCTCCTGGATCATCTCCTGCCACATCTGAGGCCACTTAGAAAGCCCTCAGCCCCCAGCCTCGGCTGCCTGTCCCGGCATGGCTTGCCACCTTCCTGATGGCTGCTGTTGCGTTGTGAGCCAATAGCGCACACACACTGCCACTGGCTACAGTCCTGGGTCCCAAGGAAGGAAGCTGTAAATCCCTGGGCTCTGCTGACAAGTCCTTTAACTCCATCAAGAGGATAGGCGGTGGTAGAAGGGGAGGGCCACTTCTTCGTGCCGAACATCCACCCTGTTGAATTCTGGGAAGTGAATGGTGAGGCAAGGGACATACAGCTGATGTGCCCAAAGTCACACTGCTCATGACAGATGGTCTTCAGCCCAGATCTGGGTAGGATCCTAAGTCCAGCTCTCTCATTGAGTCACTGAGGATTGAAAACGTTCAGTCTTTCTTCTCGCCTCCCTTCTTCTCCATCAGGCATTCCTTACAAAAACTAGCAGAGCCTCATTTTTGTTTTGTTTTGTTGTTGTTATAAGGTGGGGCTTTACTACAAAAAGACAGTTATGAGACTTAAAATTGTTGGTGATGGTAAAGTAATGAATGGCACACAGTGGGTGGAACAAATGTGAGTCCAGGTATTCCTTTTTTAAAAAAATATTTAAAGCCAGGCGTGGTGGCGCACACCTTTAATCCCAGCCCTTGGGAGGCAGAGGTAGGAGGATCGCTGTGAGTTCAAGGCTACCCTGAAACTACATAGTGAATTCCAGGTCAGCCTGGGCTAGAGTGAGACCCTACCTCGAAAAACCTAAATAAATAAATAAATAAAATAAAAATAAAATAATAAAATAATATTTATTTATTTATTTATTTATTTATTTATTTATTTATGAGAGAGCGAATGGATGCACCACGGCCTCTAGCCACTGTCAACGAACTCCAGATGCATGCACCACTTTTGTAGAACTGGCTTTACATGGGGACTGGGGAATTGAACCCAGATCTTTAGGCAGTTCAGGTAAGTGCTTTAACCGCTGAACCATCTCTTCATCCCCTAGGTATCTCTTTTTCTGTAAGCACCTTGGTTTTTACTTCTTGTCTTGGAGCCTCACGGGGTTGCTTGAGGCTGTGCAGATTCCCAGCAGGCCTGGGAGCCAGCCTCTGCGTACATAGTAACTCGGCCCTGACACCTCATCAGCACCCCCTCTTCCCATGCTATCCCCTCTCCTGACTCAAGGCAGCAGATGCAAGTTGGCTTGCCGTTCCCTGCTATTAACATTTCCATGAATGCTTTCCCAGCAATTTGCATCAGTTCTGAACAATTTTCCTAGGCGAAGGGAAACGCCCTTGGAGGGAGCCTCCTGCTCCTCAGAGCATTGTTTCTCTGTCAGGTAAACCTCTGCTTGCACATCTGGGGCTCCTCTCAGCCCCCTGATACCTGCCTCATCAGAGCTCCAAATAAACATCTGGCTCCACCTACCCTGCGGAACAGCTTGTCCCTTTGTTTCCAAGATAAGTCCCCCAGGTCATTGTCCCAGAACCGACCCTGTTCTTGGGACACTTTTCTCTGCAGGTTTGAAGGTCACGTGACCCTCCTCCTCTGGACTGATGATGCTGTCCATGGTTGGTACTGATATTGTCATTTACTTCTGGAGTTTAATTTCCAGCCAACCATGCTGTGGGTCTTACTGCGACCTCTAGTCTAGTATTCTCTCTGGCTTGTGCCATGTCTAGAGGACCCTGAAGTCATTCATTTGGCTGGTCTTTTGTTCTCTGTAATAGCTGGGCTGGGCAAAGGTTTCTGTAAGCCATTTTCATCTTCTCGTTCTCTCTCTCTCTCCTATGCCTGAAATGTGGAGATGAAGGAGACACAGCCCCTGTCCTTTATCTTTCCAGGATCTTCTAGCATGGCACAGCAGGCAGACATGTATGGGACAATCACAGCCCAGTTCGACCGGTGCTGAGCTACAGGAGTAAGTGATGAATTCTGGAGATCTTATGGCTCAGAACTTTGGCCAGGGCACCGAGGACTGTCTTCCCTGTTGTCTGCTGCCTGGGATATCAGCTGAGTAACCTCAGTGGCTGGTGGTGACGCTGAGCTGGCTGCAGACTGGTTTTAGCTGAGATTATCACCAAAGTGTCTCCCATGCTGAGCTTTTTTAAGGTGCCTCAAGGGTTCACGAATTTTGTTCCCAGTAAATAAGGCAAGAGCCACATCCACAGCCTTTGTTTTGTCTCGGTTTTCAAGGTAGGGTCTCACTCTAGCCCAGGCTGACTTGAAACTCACTCTGTAATCCTGGGTTGGCCTCAAACTCACAGTGATCCTCCCACCTCTGCAGGGATTGAAGGTATGTACCACCGCGCCTGGCTCATATATGGCTTTTTATGGTTAAGTTTCAGAGGACAGTCAGCACCACCTCCAACAGGTCATAAGATGGGTCAGATCTAAGGACTAGGACCATCATTTGGAGGTGGGGGGCCGGGTGGGGGAAAAGAGAGGAAACAAAAAGATCTTGCAGTTGTGTTTTTTAAGCGGCCATGGAAGGGTTCCCAGAAGCACTGCAAATTACACTTGAGCTGAATGTTGAAGACTGAGTGGAATTTTCCATATAGACAAAGGGGTGGTGTCCCAGGTTGAGGGATGCCTACGTGCAAAGGCCCAGAGCACCAGAGTGAATGCTTGTCATTAAGTCCATCCAACCAGACTTCCTAGGAGTTAAAAAAAGACACCCTGCTACCTTCCTGTCCCCTCCATCCTGTCCTGGCCAGGGCCCTGCTGCATCCCAAGGCTCAGAGATCAGCCCCTCAAAGAGTTAAGTAACAAATCCAGACATCCAGACACAGGTGGCTAGGCCCGTCTGGCTCCTGGGGTTACAGTGAGTACCCCAGGGTGGGGGCACCAGAGAGCTAGGGTGAGTGGAGTGCAGCCCCACACCCAAGGTCTCCTCTCCAGCTGCGGATTTAGAACCTCTGACATTTGGCCAAAGCGTTCTTGGTTTGGTTTTCCAAAGCACCAAAGCCCGCGTGGTGGCTGGCTTAAATCCCAGCAATTCTTTCCATAATGGCTAGTTTCTCTCCATTGTAGGCATCAAAGTTCAGACTAGATTCAACAAAAAAAGGGAAATTATTGGTTCTTATAACTAGACTATTCCAGTAGGAAGTCTTGGAGTTTAAATGACATGAGACCTCAGAGAAACCCAGTTTTTCATTTGTGAGCTCTTCTCCGTTGGCTTTGCTTTTAGGTAGAGTCTCCTCAAAGTCACACCGATGGCCTCAACGCCAGGTTTATCTCAGCCTAACAGCCAGCACACCAGCCCAAAGAGGGCGCCTGTCCTCTGAGAGCTCTCTCTCCATTCCCTAGAAGGCTCTGGCTGGGGATGGGGCGAGGCTTCAGTGGATAAGCAAGTTCTTGCAACACAAACGTGAAGACCAGAGTTCAGATCCCTAGGGCACTGCCTGGTGGGTATGATGGATCCACCTGTCATCCCAGCGCTTGGGAGGTAGAGATGGGATTTCCAGGGTGAGCTATGGGTGAGAGACTTTGCCTCAGTACATAAAGTTGAGGGTGATCAAGGGGACGTGATAAAAAAAACAAAACCCCTGACATCAATACTTATGTATACACATGCACACATGCATGATAAAAGAATTTTCAAAGAACGCTTCTGATTGGCCCAGCCCAGACCATAGACCCATTCCAGATCTATCCCCTTGACCATGAAGTTGAAGTCTCTGACAGACTCTGATTATGTCAAGTGCTAATCCCTGGAACAGAAGTGGAAGGCAGACAAACTTCAACTGCCATGGACCCAGGGCTGCTAACACAACTGTATAGTTTGCACACTGCCCAGATGGGGTCCGTTTGTCTAATTTGTACAAAAATAGCCATGCTGACCAGTGCTGGACTCTGCAAGGTCTGCCACCGTTTCCTGTCCCCAGTGCTTCTGCATTCTTCAAGTCCTAGTTTGGGTGACTGCTAGGATGACTCGTGCACCCACAGACTGGGGCTTCTGCCTCTGCCCTGTTGTCCAAATGTCCAGTGTGATCCTTGTCTGTCTCCCTGTCTAGCTTTGCACAGGTTTCATGAAGCTTTGGAGTGCCCCCAAGCTGCCCTTCAGGAAGATTCCATTCGTAGGAAGAGAACAGGATGGTTCTCCTGGCTGTCCCAGCCTCTCTCCCAGAGGTATCCGAGAAACAGAAGCACCATGGGAGCCCTGCCTATCTATGGGAAACTGACCTGACCCATGCATTCCCGGTCTAGCACACCTCACCAAGCTCTAGAGACATGTTAAAGAAAGGGGCTTTGATTTGTTTTGTTTTTTAATTTTTTTCAAGGTTAGGGTCTTGTTGTAGCCCAGGCTGACCTGGAATTCACTCTGTAGTCTCAGGCTGGCCTCGAACTCATGGCGATCCTCCTACCTCTGCCTCCCTGCCGAGTGCTGGGATTAAAGGCGTGCATCACCACACTGGGCAGAAAGGGGCCTTGAATGGAAGGCCTCCCAAGAGTGGACCTTCTCCAGGAGGCCTGGGGATGAGAAGGTGCTGGGCTCCATCTAGGCCTCTCTGAGGCTGCCAGGCAGCTGCTTGAGGGCTCAGCTCAAGCTCCTGATGAAAACCAGATCTGGGAGCTCAGAGCCCTGCACGAAACTGGATACCTGTCAACTCAGCAAAGGAAATATATTGTGGGAAGGAGGCTGGCCCGCAGCCCGGTAGGGCGGGGCTGGGCAGTATGGCTGGATTTTCCTTCTGAAAGGCCCCCCAGGAGCTTTGCCATGTGGGGTGATGACAGCCCTAAGAAACAGGAGCCCTGTGGAGGCCGAGGGCACACCCCCTCTCCATCACTTTCTTCTCTTTCTCCGCTTTTCTACAGATGTGAGACCTGGATTCAATTTCAATAACGACTTTTATTCACTTGTGATAAATTATTTAACCTCTTTTATTTAAGGGGTGTGAGTGTGCATGTGTGTGCTCGCAGGCACACGTATACCATAGAATGTGTGTGGAGGTCAGAGGATAACTTTCAGGTCAGTCCTAGTTTGAGGCAGGGTCTCTTTTTCACTAGTTTGTTCTCAAGCTTCCAGAAAATTCTTCTGTCTCTGCCTCTCTTCATATTGTAGACGCACAGAGATTACAGAAGCCCCACCACAGCTTCTAGCTTTTACACGGAGTCTGGGCTCGGAAGTCAGGCACTCAGAGTCACACAACACTTTATCCACTGAGCCATCTCTTAGCTCCTGTTAACCTCTTTGAGTCCCATGCAGTGTCACCATCTCAAGATGGGAGTGGGTACAGTGTGCACTCCATTGACTTACAGCAGGATTAAAAGTGATCGCGTGTCAAGGATATTGACTGGCTGTGTTTTCTTCCTCTTTCTTTTCCCCTGAGAAACTATGGGACACTGTGAAGCCATCAACACAATCCTTGAGGATCACAGGAAGGACCTGAGCATCTCACATGGACATGTGCGACTGGGCATGTCCTAACTGCTTAGGATTGCCCACCTTTCTTTCTGGAAACTTCCTTCCTTCCTTTTTTTTTTTTTTTTTTTGAGCTAGGGTCTCGTTCTAGCCCAGGCTGACCTGGAATTCACTATGTAGTCTCAGGTTGGTCTAGAACTCTCAGTGATCCTCCTACCTCTGTTTCCCAAGTGCTGGGATTAAAGGTGTGCAAGACAACACGTTTGGAAGCTTCTTTTTTTACTGTTTAGTGCTTCTTTGTTTCCAAAGCTATGAATCCAGTAAACTCCAAGGGCTCACGGGGAGCCAGGCTAGAAGGAAACTTTATGATCATCAGTATAGTGGTTCCAAATGAGGACTCTCCACACCCTGGGGAAACAAAGAAATTCAGATTCCAGGCTCCAGCCCAAACCCAGACAACCAGAGCCTCTTGCATTTGTTTGTTTCTTTGCTTTTGTTTTAGAAACAAAGTCTCACTATATAGCCCAGGCTTGCCTCAAACACAAGGCTCAATTCCAACTTCCACCTCCTGAATATTGGGATTGCAGGCCTGTGTCACCACACCCAGCTAGACTCTGTCACTTGTTTTGTTTTGTTTTTGGTGGTGTTAGGATTGAATGCAGGCCTTCCAGAATTCTCTCTATTACTGAGCTACATCCCCAGCCCAGAAGCTTTTATTTTATAAGTGAAAATTTGTCTTCAAGTATGAAGGTATCCCCTGATCATTATGAATGAATTCCAGCGACACAGGAAAGGGGAGAGTGAAATGGTCTCTCTTCAGAGGTAAGTGTGGCTTCTAAGGTTTGCAAGTTTTATGCCCTTGGAATGAGCTGAGCATATCACTTTTTTTTCACGTCAAACTAAGTCATCACTCTTTTAAAAAAAAGAAAGAATTTCATATAGTTTGGACATCTTTCCCCATCAGTCCACATGCACCTACCTCGCTGTGCTCAACAGCTGCAGAGAATTCCATGGCGTGGTTTGTCGTGGTTGATTTAGCTATTTCCCTGTTGGTGGACTTGGTGGTCCCCAGTGCCTCATAGCAGCCAGCCCAGCTTTGGGTCACGCTTGGCAACTTTCCTTCAGCACAGATGTGCAACTAGAGGCCCAGGGAGGTGGTGTGGACAGCCAGATTCGAGGAGAGGCTGGGGTGCCAAAGCTCTAGTTTTCTGGCATGCTCTTTGAACTGACCCATACCACCACATCCATTAAAATACTTAATAAATAAAGACATCTTAACCACATTCTTTTGGACCCTATTCATGATAGTGGGGAAGAGAAAAACCTCTCAATTTTATTTCATATATTCTGAAAATGAGACCCCTTCCATTTTCTCAGATTTTTCACTTTCCATTATGTTCTAAGAGCTCATGTCTTAATAGATTTTTCTTACATTTTGCTTCCAAAGCCAATTGGAAAAAAAAAGCTAGAATCCCCAAATCCCTGAGTGCAGCTGTTCTGAGAAAACTTGGTCAAATTCCACCTTATAGGCCTGACCCCTTCACTCACCATAATTGATGAGTTTTCCTCTCTTATGGGAGCAAATGGAATTATAAAATTGCGACTGTCATCTATTTTTTTATTAAGTAAATTCCTCCATGCCTGGTAGGTAACTTTCCCAGAAAGATATATTACCCAATTATAACAAATACAGCATAGAATGTTTGCAGAGTTCTTGTCAGAATTTTCCCTTCATCTACAGTCATAACACCCTGAACTTGATCTTGCAAGTTAAGCACAGTCGGGTCTGTTTAGTATTTGGATGGGAAGATTTGTTCTTTGTCTAGAAATTATGCTTCATTTTCACACTAAAGAAGGAGGCCACAGTCCCACCTCCTGTGAGGTAACACGGGCAGGTTTGTTTGGAGGTGATCATTGCCCATCAAGTCACACCCTCTTTTAGGCAGCTGCCCTTGGGCATGGTGCTGAGTTACAAGCAGGTGTTTCCAAGACTCCCACCCCCATTTCAATCCTTTGCCACAAAGGGACTGGCCAAAAACTGGAAGAGATGACAGTCTAGGATAGAACTTGGTATTGGCTGGAGTGGAAAGCTGGGTAGAAGGTAAGGGGAAGGAAGGAATACAGTCACTCTGTTGTCTGTGACAACTCTTGGGTCCTAACGTTGGCTTTTAAAAATTTTTATTTATTTACTTATTTGCAAGAAGAGAGAGAGAGAGAGAGAGAGAGAGAGAGAGAGAGAGAGAGAGAGAGAGAACAGCCACTACAACCAAACTCCAGACACATGTGACACTTTGTGCATCTGGCTTTATGTGGGTACTGGGGAATTGAACCCTGGCCTTAGGGCTTTGCAAGCAAAAACTTTTAATCACTGAGCCATCTCTCCAGCCTTAAAACATTGGCTTTTACCTTAAAATCAAAAGTTTTGAGCCAGGCCTGATGACATAAGCCTATGTCCCAGCTACTTGGGAGATTGCAGTAGGAGGATCCCTTTGAGCCCAGGAGTTCAAGGCCAGCCAGGACAGTATAGCAAGATTCTGTCTTACAGAAAAAAAAATGTTTTTCGTGTCTTATTCTGTATTCCAACTGACCTGGAACTCACTAAGTAGCCCCAGGCTGGCCTCAACATCATGGAAATCCTCCTGCCTCAGCCTCCCAAATGTGGAGATTACAGGTGTGACTCACCATACCCAGTTTATATTGTGGTTTCTAAACACTACTCCCAGTTTCTCCAGTTCTTTTCTTTCTTTCTTCCTTCCTTCCTTTCTTTCTTTCTTTCTTCTTTCTCTTTCTCTCTCTTCCTTCCTTCCTTCCTTTCTTCTTTCTTCTTTCTTTTTTTTGTGTGCGTGGTACTAAGGATTCAACCTAGGGCCTTGTGCATGCTAGGCAAGTGTTCTACCATTGAGCTATACCCCAGCCCTAAGCACTACTATCTCCTAAAAGGGCTGGAGGCTTTGGAACAATGGATTCCAGGTCACGGGCTGGGAATGTACAAAATAAGCATTTAGTATTTTGTCATACCGAATGGTCAGAAGTTATCGAAGATGCTCAGGATCTTACCAAAGACTCGGGTCAGTAGGAAGAGACTCCACTGGCCAAAGATGCAAAGATGAGTTATTTTGAGTACTGTTGTGTGGCCGTTTTCTCTAAATTGAAATATTACCTCCTAGAGGGAGAGAAGCTTGTGCTGAAGGAAATTTACAAGGCCCAGGAAGGAAATGAAATATACATGGCTCAGGAAGCTCTCGAAACTTACAAGATTCACAAAATCATTCCCATGTTCTATAAACAGTAGCAATTGCTAGGAAGAAGAGACATTCCAAAAAGCTGAGCTGCAGTTTCGGAGTCAGCCATGTTGGGGTGGGTTTTCAGTGATTCCGTTGCCTCTGAGTCAACCATGATTCCGTAAGTAACATCTCTCCCAGACTCCTGTAAGTGAGACAGGAGCGGGGCTGAGGATCAAGAGCGTGCTGTGATTGCTTCCAGCCCGGAGAACTCCATGCAGCACGAGGCAGGCTGTGAACCTGCTAAGAGAACCCACAGGTGCTAGGTGACTTCAGAGTCCTGACTGACCTGGCCACTTCCGGTGACTGGTCCTCTGCCAACAGGACAGGCTCAGGTGGCACACATGGAGGCCACATCTACCCTCTTAGGATAGAGGAGGAGATATTGAGTGACATCTGGGAGCTGGGGAAATGGAGAAAGAGGGATCCTGTTACCAGACTCACCTGAGGAGCAGATGGTTTCCCTTACCCCCTCCCCTAGGGTTCATGAGGGATGTAGGATGGAGGAAGCCACCCTACATCAAGGGGACTGGCAAAGCTGACAAGAGGGACCAATAAGAAGATGAGAAACTCAATCCATCATTTGCATTAGGGGAGGGAAGAGAGGAGTGGATGACCTTATAGAACCCTGATCTGGAACCCGCTCAGATGGATTCCCAGCGCTGGGACCCCCTCTCATGGTGATGAAAGCTTTTGTTCATAATAAACCAGTTATATTTGTTTCCTCTGCATCTTTGAACTTCTTTCTTTCTGTCTGTCCTGGGGTGTCAAATTCTTTGTTCACTCTAAGGAATGAACCCAAAATCCCTAGATGGCTAGATATTCTCTCTCTCTCTCTCTCTCTCTTTCCTTCTCTGAGACAGGGTCTCATTATCCCACGCTGGCCTCATACTCACTCTGTATCCAAGGATGACCCTGAACTTCTGATCCCCCTGCCTGTATCTCCCAAGTGCTGGGGAGGCATCCACAACCATGCCCAGTTTAGCAGTAAGGATCAAACCTAGGGCTTTGTGCTTACTAGGCAAACACTGCACCAACTGAACTACATCTCCGGCCTGTGCTTGAAATCTTCTACAATCCAGAGTTTGTTTTTAAAGACAGCTGAATCCCTAGAAAGAAGTCCCCTTGATCAGAACAAGCACTTAAACAAGGATTGTCTCGCTGAGTCCCATCTACTCACAGCTGGAGATGCGTAAAAGGGAAGCGGGTCTGATGGTTTGGGATAAACACAACTGTCTGTGCAATTTAACGCTTTGCGGTCAAAGGTGACTTCAAAACTCTCCTGACCTTCATTTATCTGGTCCTTTGGAGAGTTTATGAATATTAATTTTTCACCCACTGACATCCTACATTTCTTTCATCTCAGAGCACGATTTTTCCAGACGTTGCATAGATGCAAGTGATGTTTTTGACAAGATCTAAGGACTTTCCTGACACTAATGGGTAGTTACAGTAAATTGCCAGGAAGGGAGGAAAAAAAATCTCTGGGGGTACTCCCAGAGGACAGGTGCCTTCAATAGGAGTGGGTGGGTTAGGGTGGGGGTGTGAAGGCTGCATTTGCAGTCTTGCTGCAAATGTAACATCCTTGCTGTATACTATGCAACGTTGGCTGCCATGGTGATGAGAGGAACTGAAGTGAGGGGATGGAGAAGCGTGGTATCATAAAGATGAATGGGAGCGTGGCCGTCCATAAAATATTTCACCCTCATGGTTTTATTTCCTTTGAGCAAGATGGCGCGCCCTCGAATTCTATGGTCCTAGCAATCATTACGAAGACATAGCTCTTGAATATTTTTGAGATAGGATCTGACCATTGTAGCCCAGGCTGGTCTGAACTTAATGATCCTTCAGCCTCTTGAGCGCTGGGATTGTGTCACTGTGTATTCATTAGGAAGTCACTGAATATCTGGTCTAAACAGGGGCTTTCTTTTTAAATCATACAGTGATCCATCCAGAGAGAAGCAGGGGCAGCACGTTCTCCATGACTCCAGTCTGCATCTCTGAGAGTCTTTTTTTGTTTTGTTTTATTTATTGATTTATTTTCGAGGTAAGGTCTCACTCTAGCCCAGTTTGACCTGGAACTCACTTGGCAGTTCCAGACTGGCCTTGAACTCATAGCAATCTTCCTGCCTCTGCCTCTGGAGTGCTAGGATTAAAGGTGAGCACCTCCATGCCCGGCTGAGTCTTGTGGTGATCTCTTTGTGATTCTCAGATGGCTACAGTAGCTCTAACATCACATCCTCACACCGTATTCAGGACCAATAAACAAATTAGCTTCTCAGGCTCTCCTCTCTTGTCAGGAAGAAAAGTTTTTCCCAGAAGCCCCTTAACAGACTTCCCCTTGTGTCTCTCTCTCTCCAGAACTAGGTCACATGATCAAAATAGTCACAATGCAGGCTGGGAAAATAAGATGTCTTTCTCAGACTCTATTGTGGGGTATGGGCACAGATAGAAGGGATTGAGAAAGATTGTTGGGTCAGGAATCAATAAATCAGGTCTGCCATTTTTAAAAAGTAATCTTATTTATTTATTTGCAAGTAGAGATAGAAGAGAGACAGAAAGAGAATGGGATTGCCAGGGCCTCCAGTCACTGCAAAAGACTCCAGATGCATGTGCCACTTTGCGCACCTGGCTCTACGTGGGTCCTGGGGAATTGAACCCCGGTGATTAGGTTCTGTAGGCAAGCATCTTAACGGTAGGTTCTGTAGGCAAGCGCCTTAACGGCTGAGCCATCTCTCCAGCCCAAGTATGCCATTTCTAAGTCTTCCTGCTCCTGAGCAGGGATTCTTGCCAGTGTGTGCTTGTTTTCTTTTTATGGTCGATGTGTGTGTATGCATGTGGTTGCATGTGGTATATGCGCCTGTGTGTGTGTGCAGATGTGTGCACACCATGCACATGTGTGTGGAGGCCAGAGAAGGATATTAGTTGTCCTCCGCCTTGATTTTCTGCTTTGTTTCCTTGAGACAGGGTCTCTCACAGAACCAGGAGCTCGTTATTTTACCATTAGACTGGCTGACCAGCAAACTCTCCCGATCCCACTGTGTTCACCTGCCCTCAGTGCTGGGAATATGGGCAGGTGTGGTCACACCTGGCTTTTTAACATGGGTGCTGGAGATCGGACTAGGTCCTCATGCTTGTACTGTATGTGCTCTTACCCACTGAGCCATCTGCCCAATCCATGTGTCTCTTTTAAGTGAGGCTTGGACTCTGCCCCATAACAAGTGACATCATCATGCTGTGTCCACCCCAGAAGCTGGTCTGAATCTTGTACCTCTGCTTACTCTCTAACCTTGGCCTTACCTGAGGACTTCAGTTCAGGAAGGTTGGAATGTCAGAAAATGTAGATTTGGTCTGTTGAGTTTGCTCAGTGATTAAAGACAATTGCTTACAAAGCCTGGGTTCAATTCCCCAGTATTCACATAAAGACAAATGCACGAAGTGGTACATCTGAACCTTGCAGTGGCAAGAGATCCTGGTGTACCCATTCTCTCATTTTCTCTCCTTACAAAGAAATAAATATTTTTTTAAAAGAAAGAAAATATAGACTCTCCATCTTTCAGATAACCAGGTCCCCCCCCCATTTCCCAAGCCCCACCGGATGCAGAGATGTGTAAGCAGCTACCCCTGGCCTCAGGGACCACACAGGCTAGTTGACAGAATATGACAGAAATGTGGAATGACAGCCCAGGACCGCACCAGAAGCCACATGCACAAGCAGGCCCTTATTATGAGTCTAATGTGGGGGGCAAACATCAAACTCGCCCGCCTCTGGGAACAGGATCAGGCAGAAAAAATATCAGAAAGAAGGTGGGTGCTGGCTCTGAACTTGTGGAGTGGTTCAGGGTTTGGATCCATTTGACTTTAGGTAGGAATCTATAAGGCATCAGCACTTGAAATAGCTTAATTTCTTTGTAATCTACATGCAACCAATGCCAGATGTTTATTGTCCTTTTCTTATAGTAAAAGGCGGGGCTGGGGATTTAGGTCAGTGGAAGAGCACTTGCTTAGCAAACACAAGGCCCTGGGTTTAGCCCTCAGCACTAATAAAGAAATAACTAATTTAAAAATTACCTTTAGTAAAAGACCAAGGACATTGTCACCCGACATTATTGGGATGCATCTGTGGCTCTCCTGGGATGCATGCAGCCCATGAGCCACAGATAAAACACACCCGTGTGCTCACTTTACCCAAGGTTTCCTAGCCAGCCTGATGGATGGTGACAGCATCCATATTTTGTTGCTCGCTTCCTTTTCCCGCTTCTCTCCATCATCTGTTTAACAGACTTCCCACTTGGCCAGAGGACAGTCAGCTAACTGACCAATCAGTGTACCGTTTTGATTGCATGAGCAAATGAAGGTGGTCCAGATTCTTAGCTCTGAGGCTGGCAGCCCTTCCTTCCATCATGGCTGAGCCTCCTGCATTCTTCACCACTGGGGAAGTCAGCACATTCCTCTGAATAGCCTAATAATTTCATCACAATGGAATCCACGTGTAGAAACATTCATTTACAGTGAGCAATTCAGTGGATTTGAGTGCAGAGGTGAGGTGTGCAACCATTACCATGTCAATTTCTTCTTCTTCCTCCTCCTCCTCCTTCCTTGTCTTTTTCCTCTTCTGTTTTTGAGGTAGAGTCTTACTCCAGCCCAGGCTGGCCTTGAACTCACAGCAACCCCCCTACCTCTGCCTCACCAGTGCTGGGATTAAAGGTGTGTGCCACCATGCCCGGCTACTCTGTCAATTTTAAAGCATTTTCATCATCAAGAAGAAACTGGACCTGTCACTCCCAATTCTCAACACCTTCAGCCTTAGGCAATTATCAATGTACCTAGTGGCTCAATGGATTGGTCTATCTTGGGCATTTCCTTTATTTACTCATTATTATTTAAAATATTATTTATTGATTGATGAAGAGAGAGAGAGAGAGAGAGAGAGAGAGAGAGAGAGAGAGAGAGAGAGAGAGAGATTAGGTATGGGCACACCACACACCAGGAGGGCCTCTTGCCACTGCAAATGAGCTCTAGATGTATGTACTACTTGGAGCATCTGGCTTTACATGGGTACTGGGGAATTGAACCCCAGGCCTGCAGGCTTTGCCAGTAAGCACAATTAGTTGCTGAGCCATTTCTCCAGGAACATTTTCTTTAAATAGAATCCTATAATGTGATCCTTCGTGAGTGGCTTCTTTTACTTAGCACGATGGTTTTTTTGTTTTGTTTTGTTTTGTTTTGTTTTGTTTTGTTTTTCGAGGTAGGGTCTCGCTCTTGTCCAGGCCGACCTGGAATTCACTATGTAGTCTCAGAGTGGCCTT
Organism: Zapus hudsonius; assembly: GCA_004024765.1. Classification (NCBI taxonomy): domain Eukaryota; kingdom Metazoa; phylum Chordata; class Mammalia; order Rodentia; family Dipodidae; genus Zapus; species Zapus hudsonius. The sequence goes on along the minus strand of PVHP010024606.1, from coordinate 12,131 downwards.
GAACTCACAGCGATCCTCCTATCTCTGCCTCCCGAGTGCTGGGATTAAAGGCGTGCGCCACCACGCCCAGCATTTAGCATGATGTTTTAAAAAAATATTTCATTTATTTAAGAGAGAGACAGGGAGAAAGAAGTAGACAGAAAGAGAGAGAGAGAGAAAATGGGCATGCCAGAGGCTCCAGCCCCTGCAAATGAAATCCAGACACATGTCTCACTTTGTGCATCTGGCTTTTTGTTGGTACTAGGGAATCAATCAAACACAGGCCATCAAGCTATGCAAATGAGTGTCCTTAACCACTGAGCTGTCCCTCCAGCCCCATAGCATAATGATTTGAAGGTTCGTGCACGTTGCAGCAGAATAATTTATTTTTGCAGGGATTGGTTGTGGTTGGGTTTCAAGCACTTGTCAGTTAAAAGTGTCCCCAGGGTTTGAAGCCAGGTATGACAGATCTGTTGCTTCTGTTTTACTTAATGAGGCCAAATCATAGAGGGCTTTGAATGCCAAAGCAAGAGTTTGACCTTTCTGTTCTGGACTCTGGGGAGTGCTGAGCAGGAGAAGCAGGGGGCTTGGGAGATGGTGGTTAGTGAGTGGTACCTGCTTGCAAAAGAAACAAGATTAGAGAGCCAAGTTCAGTGAGATTATTTTCATGATGGAGATTAGTATTTGTGTGTGAATGTATGTCTATCTGTGTGTGGGGACATGTGTGCCATAGCACATGTATGTGAGTGTATGTCTATCTGTGTGTGGGGACATGTGTGCCACAGCACATGTATGTGAGTGTATGTCTGTGTGGTGGGACATGTGTGTCACAGCACATGTGTGTGAGTGTACATCTATCTGCGTGTGGGGACATGTGTGCCACAGCACATTGTGTGAGTGTATGTCTATCTGTGTGTGGGGACATGTGTGCCACAGCACGTTTGTGGAGGTCAGAGGATGAGCGTGGATGTTGGTCCTCTCTTCCCACCTTATTTGAGACAGGGTCTTGTTTGCTTCTGGAAAGATCAGCTGACCCAGGATTTCCAGGATTTTCCTGATGCCACCTCCCATTTCAGCAGATATGTAGGGATCTCAGAAATTTCCACGGCTGCGTGTCTAGCTTTAATGTGAATGCTAGGGATCTGCTTTCTGGTTGGCAGGCTTGCAGAGCGAGCACCTTTAACCCCAGAACCATTTCCTCAGCCCTGACGTTTTTGTTTAGATTTTCATCCTGTTTGTCTATTACATATCTATATATACTCAAATATCATAGGGTTGAAGATTACAGCAGCAACCCCCAAACTGGATTCCACAGAACACTAATGTCTGCTGACTGGTGCTCCATGAGGGAATGAGGAACATTGCACTTTATCAGGAAAATGCAAGAGAACCAGACAGTAGAGAATGTTCTCCTATTTATCTTGTCATCCAAATGTCCCCTCTCATGTCTGTTGGCTGTCAGGCCAGGGAGGGTTACAAACTCCTACACTCTGCTTCATTCTTCATCTCCTGTGAAGGCTAAAGAAAACATGTCTAATGGAGGGGCTGGGGATGTGGTACAGTCAGTACAGAGCTTGCTTTGCAAGCATAAGGACCCGACTTCAATCCCCAGAACCTATGTACTTGTGTGTGTTGGTGTGCACCAGTAATCTAAGCACCCTGGTGGAGGCAGGCAGATCCCTGGGGCTTGCTGGCTAGCTAGTCTAGTCTAACTGGTGAGCACCAAGCCAACGAGACCCTATCTCTAAAAAAACGGACAGGGCTGGAGGGATGACTCAGTGGTTAAGGCACTTGCCTGTAAAGCCTATTGACCCAGGTTCGATTCCCCAGTACCCAGATGTGCAAAACCAGATGCATATGATGCATACATCTGGAGTTTGTTTGCAGCAGCTGGAGTCCCTAGTAAGCCCATTTTCTTTGTCTTCTATCTGCTTGCAAAGAAAAGGTGGAGAATGATCTAAGTACGACATCCCAAGGTTGTCCCCTGCCTCCCACAGATACGTGCAGGTCACACCTTCATGCAACAGGCACCACACATATAAAAACATGTATATGCACATGTAAACATTGCATGTACAAAAAGAAAGAAAAGGAAAAAAGAACATGATCAAATAGCCCAATTCCCAGGGTGAGGAAGGGGTAGGGCCTCCTGGAACCTCCCGGAAGCAGCCCAGTCCTGTAGAGAGGACACCATGGTGGGGAATGGCAGTGCTCCTATGTGTAAAAGACAGGACATCGGTGGGAAATGGGAAAAAGTGGACACCAAGATACCCAAGGCCTCCCTTAGCCCATTTGCCGTGGTCATGGGCACTCAGCACCCACAGGACAGTCTTTCTAGCCCAGCCTCCTCTCTCATGTGTCTAGCTCTGTCCTGCACTTCCAAGTCCAGCACATTCTTCTTCCCCATTTCATACCAGTTTGAGACTTCATCTTCAGAGAACCCCCTCCAGCCCTGTTTCCTAAGGTACAGAGCAGCTCCTCCGGCAATCTACCCCGAATCTCTGTTTTAGGGCACCAAGAATGGACTTGGGAGCCAGGCGTGGTGGTGCACGCCTTTAATCCCAGCACTCGGGAGGCAGAGATAGGAGAACCGCTGTGAATTCAAGGCCACCCTGAAACTACACAGTGAATTCCAGGTCAGCCTGGGCTAGAGCGAGACCCTTGGGTATATGTCCACTGCATGGTGCAAATCAGCAGAGGTAAAAACGCCTCTGGTCCCAGGAGCACTGGAGTAGAGCGCAAGGAAGGGGTGTTTTCATAAGGACTTTTGAGGTTCCAGGGCACAAGCAGAGGTGTCTCAGGACCCCAGAGAAAGTGTACCTCAATTTCCTCCCGACTTTGACTTGGATTCCAGTCTCACTTAACACACCCAGTGCCTGGTGGCTTTGGAACTGCGGGAAGCAGCACTTTATGGAAAAACACTGATGTTCTTGGGGAGAGCATCACAGAGGCAGGCCATAGAGACCTGAGTGGGCTCAGGATGGGCACGCTCTCCTCTGAGCTGCAGGTGGAGGCGCTAGTGTCTCTGAAATGGACAAAGTATCCCTGGAACAAAACAGAACTATGGGCTTGGCAGATGTGAGGATTCAAGTAAATGTGTCTTCATTCTTGCTCAAGTCGTGTGCTCAGGCTTAGGTGTCTATCCCACCAGTGTGAGCTCTTCGAGGGTCTCCTCTTTTCCAGGCCCCCTGATGCTCTGAAACAGCTTTGCCAAGAACCCGTGTGCAAGGAGAGAAGCGAGGCATGCCGTGTCAATGAGGATGGGGCAAAGGCGGGGTCCATGGGAGAGACAGAGGGAACAAGTTCCAGGTAAAAGCGAGGGGTTGCCAGCTAGCAGCTAAACAGCTAATGTAGGTTGTCTGGGGATGCCTGATTTCCCCAATTTTCTCTTAGAGGAAACAGAAACCGAGATTTGAAGGTGAAATCTGCTTTTCCGATGTAAACCTTGGTGGGTGTGAGCATTCTTGTCTCTGTTCACATGTTCAGACCCAACGCAGCCCAGCTATGCCTTGGGACGGAGACGCTGCTAACGGGGTCTTCTCCCCTGCCCCTGATCTCATGTCAATTACATTCCAGTGGATTTTGGCAATGGACAAAATAAGTAGGACTGAAAGGTGGGAGGTGAGGATATTTGCCGTGTCTCTACCAACCCATTCCCTGGGGCTGTGGTTTTAACAGTGGCTGTGTTCTCTGTATTGCCACCACTCTTATAAAGCAGACACCGCCCCCCCCCCAACTCTCAGACTTCATGCCTGGGGTGATGAGGTCCCCTCTACTGCTGGTCTCATTCTGACGCTATATATACCCAAGTGAGCAAGCCCTTCTTTGTGAGCTCTCCTCCATCAAGCCTTTGGAATGGCCCTTCCTTTCTGCTAGGAGACTCCGGTTGCCACTAATTCAGCTTGTGCCTGCTCATGGATGCTTAACACTCGACACCTAGGTCAGCAGGCTGAGGCTGTGCGCATGACAGAGACCCCACAGTGCTGGCGGCGGTAGTACACAATAATTCCCGTGTTGAAACCGGAGCAGCATTCATTCTCCAAAAAAGAACAAGCCTGAGACACGTCCAACCAGTTTAATGACTGAGACAGCCATGCAAATGCCAAACCAGGGGTGCAGGAGACAACAAAGGCCTTGGGGGGGAAATACTACCACACTGTCATGGGGAAAATGGGGGTGCCTAATGTTGGCAGGGAGAAAGGAAGACCCGCCCTCTGGCAGCTTAGGCCTATGACATACTCCTCGGGGAAACTTGCATCCTGTCCCAAAAGTGGGAACAAGCTGGCCACCTTTATTCCCGGACATAAATTCTCGTGCAGACCACATCATCGGCGCCAAATGTCTGCACAGAAGAAAAGGAAAACCAATCAGTACAGATGCCTATGCAAAAATGTTTAAAGCATATCACCAATAAGACCACTTATTGCCCATTAAAAAGTCTTTGTATCAGACATCCAATTTCCTGTGCTGTGTGTTCATGTTAAGGACTAGGGCTTGGAGGTTTCTCCCCTAAGCTCCCTCTCGCAAACAAGCAGCTGGGGCATAGAATTATGCTGTAGATGGTCCTCCTTTGTTTCTGGAACTTGGGTGCAAGTCTCCTACATTCGGTGTTGAAATAAAGAGCATCCTGCTTTCAAGTGAATGCCAGAGAGTAAGGGGCCTGGGAGACAGCAGCTTGATGTAATTTCAGCAAGGCTTCTGTACCCATGGCTCCACGCCTTCAGATGCAACCAACTCCAGACTGAAGATATTTTTTTTTAAGGTTTAGAGAGGTTTTATTAGATTAAGAGAAGGAAAGAGGAGGAAGTAAGAACTCCTATGAGGGAGAGAACAGGGGGTAAAGTCCTGAAAATATTTTTAACTTGTATGTCTAATGAACATGTACAACTTTTTTTCATGCTACTATTCCCTAAACAATATGGTATAAAAACTGTTTACATGGTCTTTACTGGGGATCGGGTATTCTTACACTGATTTCAGGAGGATGTGTGCAGGTGATATGCACAGAACTACATCATTTCAGATCAGGGACTTAACTTCTGGTATCTGCGAAGTCCTAGAACCAACCCTTATGGATACTGAGGGGCCATCATAACACTCAAGTTACAAGCTCGAAATTTGGTCTTGGCTGAAAAATCATAGCACTGACACGCTGACCTTGCTCTGCGTGATCAAGATAAGATGATCCCAAAGGCTCTCTCCAGCTACAATTCTATGGCTCTTTGCTGCTTTAGGGAGACCATGAAGCATCCCACAGATGAGGAGATATGGTTTTTCTTCTGACCCCTTAAATGATATTGCCCATGTAAGTAAGTTGTTTCTACTTTCCCCCAAACTATCAATCTCTCAAAATCCTCATCTCCTGAGCCTCTCCAAGTACCCTAGAACAGGGAAAGCAAATGTATGTGCAAAAACAAAAAACAAAACCTCTCCCAGCCCACAGCTCTGATGTGTGTGAGTCTGGTTGCATTTATCTGCTAAAGGGTCCTTATCTTTCAGCATCCCAAAGTGGTTTAAGAGAAGCTAAAATCACTGGGCTAAGAGTTTAATTATCTTAGTATCATTAGAGTCTTTTTCCCCTCTTAATTTATTTTGTAGTACTGGGGATGGAACATGGGGCCTTGCATATGCTAGGTAAGTATACTACCAGTCCCACTCTCTCTCTCCCTCTCTCTCTTTTAGAGAAATCCCCCTTTTTTATTTATTTGCAAGGAGATAGAGGGAGGAGGAGGAGGAGAAAAAGAAAGAATGAATGGGCACCAGGGCCTCTTGCCACTGCAAACAAACTCCAGATACATGCAGCATGTTGTGCATCTGGCTTACATGAGTACTGGAGAATTGAACTCTAGTCATTAGGCTCTGGAGACAAGCACCTTAACCACTAAGCCATCTCTCCAGCCCCTCTCTCTCTCTTTTTTGCATGTGTGTGTGGGCACACATGTGAAGGTGCACCTACATGTATGTGCTCTTCTGTGTGGAGGCCAGAAGTGGATGTTGAGTGTCTTCCTCAGTCTCTCTCCACCTTATTCTTGGAGACAGGGTCTCTGGCTGAACCTAGAGATCACCTTCAGCTATACCAACAGCAAGCCCAAGGGATCCTCCTGTCCCCACCTCCCCAGCACTGGAGAGTGCCACCACCCCAGGGGTACTGAGGATCTGAAGTCAGGTCCTCACGTTTGCATGGCAAGCTCTTTACCCACTGAGCCATCTCCCCAGGCCTATTTTCTCTTATTAATTGATATAATAATTGTACATATTTATGGGGGCCTCTTTAGATTCTTATCCATGGAGCCCTCAGATAGGCATGAGATGATCTCATGACACCATCCTCCCACCTCACAAGCTTCCAGACTGTAGTGATTACCGAGGAAACAAATGATTATACCAGGACCCTCCGACCAGACTGGCATAGCTTTGCCTGCTTCTAGAACACCGCCCTCTCTTCCACTAGTGAGGTATGCAGATGACTCAGTATCTTGGGTGTGTGTGTGGGGGGGTCCCATAACTCCATTTTTCAGATGGTTACACTCCACAGGACCATGCTGATTTTCCAGAACTGTCTGAGCTATATGGCCACAAAGTGTCCAGTGGAATGTCAACTTTTAGGTATTTCACTTTTGCCCGTGTCTGCAGCAACTGTGAATAAATGGCTTCGTGACATGAGAAGACACCCTCACATCTTGAACCACTTTTGAAATGCCCTTCTCCGCCTGTAAAGTATGCTTAGAAGTTCCTGAAAGAAACTCTATAGAATGTTCCAGGACAGTATGAGAAAGTATTCTCAGTTTTCAGAAGAAGACAATTTACAGCCCAGGGGCAATTTATTGTTGGCACTGGGAGAGCTTATTTTAACTAGAGTAATTTGCCTCTTGTTATATGGAGATTACATCTCCCAACATTTTGGATTTATTAATGATAATAGCCCTTGTTAACAAAAGCCCACATTTCAGATTCCAAATGCCAAGAACTAATGTTCCCTTTGAGGCTTGTATATATGTTCACTGAGCCAGGGAAGGATGCCAGGATAGAACTGCAGTGTGGGAGTGGGGGGGGGGTAGGGGACATGGTGGAGTCCTTGGGTCCTTCTAGCAGAATTTAGGCTGTGACTTTGGCTGCTCAGAGGTTATCAAAATCACATTTTTATTTTGTCAGAGTAAACTATCAGTCATTCCTACTTAACCCTCAGCTAGACTCAAGAACTCATCCTGTTCTTGGCTGTTTCTGGTCCGTATGTGCCTGATCTCCTATATTTCTAAACCTCAGCCTCAAATTGCTCCTCAACCCCATTAAGTAGCCTTCTCCTGAAATGTACCAGGTTGAAAATTAAGCCAGTCCTGTCTCCATGTAAAGAGAAAAGCAAGTTAGATTATCCTAGCAAAGAACGAGAGAGAGAGAGAGAGAGAGAGAGAGAGAGAGAGAGAGAGAGAGAGAGAGAGAGATCAAGCAGCCTCAGTTAAAGTAATAAAGACAGCTCAATTTAAGGTCCTGTAGACTAAACACATAATTTTAGGCTAGACTTCAACTAAGTCCTTCATTGTTCAGCAGCAGGAGAGAGCTCAGGGAAGGGCCCTGCTTTGGTCTCACAGGGCAAGTCTCCCCAGCAAACCCCAGGGTTCCTATCCCCAATATTCAGTATCTCAAGGTGGCGGTGTTAGAGGAATGAGATTAACAAAATACCTGATGGAGAACAAAGGATATAAATGCCTGGTTACTCATGAGGGCTTTTCCCTCTCCTACTCTGAGTTGGAAAGGTTGCAAGGAGAGCGGTTCCAGTCAGTTCTGGAGCACGCACAGAGTAATTGGGGGTATGGGGGGGGTCTGCTCTCCCAGTCTCCCCTTTTTCCTCTACCTAAGTGGAGAAGGAATGATAAAGCCACACGGATTTCTCCCTTCTTTTTCCTTTAGAGACAGCCCAGACTCGCCTAGAATTCATGATCTTCCTGCCTGCGCCTTCAGGATGTTATATTATCCATGTACACTATGAGGGTTTTTAATGTGGCTTCCCCAGGTAAGTTTTGTTTGGCTGGGAATGCTTAAATGTCTCCGTGTGCATACTTTTAAGTAGAACTCACCTTCTCCCAGGCTAAAGGATCACCTATCCACAGTATTCTATTCAAACACTTCCCACATTAGCATTCTCTGCCAGACTTGGGAGGGTCATTGGAATTTCTAAGTCTGGGAGTAAAAATATTCTCTATGGCTCTGAACGCTGATGTAATAAAAAAATATGAAACCAGCCAGCAAAATGGGTTATGGTAGGGGAGCCCTCTTGCTTCTTGTGAGCCTGGGGGAATTGCTGGGAACCCCAGCATTCCAAGGCAAGCTAGAAAGGAGCTTGGGTGTCACCTACCACTGTTCCATGGAGAGCATTTTGGCCAGAGTTGAGCAGCACAGCTTGTCCCAACCAATCCTGTCTTCTCAGCTGCTAACCATTTCACAATGATGTCCTCTGACCCCAACTATGTCTGGGGCGTTCTGCTCAAAATTTTAACCTGGGGCAAATGTCTTTCTAAATAGACACGTGAGGACAAGACACTTGTGTGACCCATCTTGGGGTTCAGCTGGGATTGTTTCAGAGTCAAAGGGCCCTCACCAGGATGAGCTCGTCGTTGGCCAGCTCACGGGTCCAGTAGGTTTTGGGGCCATTCCCCTCCAGAAGAGTTTGCGTGCAGTGGATCTTGTTCTCCGACTCCCAGGTGGCCAAACTCTGCAGGCAGGAAAACCATTAGTGAAAATCATTAATTACAGTCGAGGAAGACAATAAGCGGGAGAATGACTGCTGTGTAGAGAATCAACACATGGTCCCTGTCAGCAGGGCACAGCATCTTCTCCGCTGAGCCACATAAAGGGCAAATTCAAGGTGCAGGTCATGGATTTTATGGGGCATCAATATACCTTGTATTACACACACGCACGTGCGCATGTGTGCGCACACGCACACTCAACTAAAGCAGCAAAGCCTTTATATCTCTAGATATAAAATTCAGAGCATATAGTGCTTCATTTATATCAGAACAAACTACCTCTTCAAGCAATTTGGACTTTCAAGGCAAGAGCCTTCGCATTTGGAGCCATAAATGTTAGAGTCGTTAAGACTCCATGTTTGCAACCGTGGCTCCCCTGCAGATCCTGGGTGGATAATGCCTTGCTCTCTGTTAGCATTCCTCATGAGATATAGCACACAGTCTGATCTAATGACCGAGTATCTGCAGAGAAAAAAGGCTTCCTTCCACGTTCCCAGTTACATCCTTCGGGATTTTTTAAAAAAACAATCGGAAGCGTCTTTAGGGGGACTGGAGGTGGGTGGAGAAAGGAGGGATTCCCTGTGGTTTTCCCCAGTGTCACTACAGAGCACGGAGAGGTACAGCTGGGCACATAATCACTTTTTAACTAACACATGGGACACATTCATTAGGCAAGGGGTGGGGGAAGGGCAGAGGAATTAAAAAAGAAAGAACCCAGGCGAAGCGGGATGTGAAGAGCTTTGATGTCCTTGTTAAATCAGAATTACCCTCCTTGGCAATGGCCAAGGGTGATGTTCAACATTGAGTGCTGCCCTGCCAAGCCAAGCCTTCTCCCTCAGACTCCCGGTTCTCCTCCATTCAGACAACCCCGTTTTGAGTTTTTTTTCCTCCTGGGATGCTGGGGATTGAACCCAGAGCCTCCCGCACATTGGGCAAGCACTCTACCACAGATACAGTTGTATCTGTGCTTTTGTTTTCCTTTGTTTTTGCAAACAACTGGTTTGTTGAACCTCAAATCCCACCAACTTCCAGCCTGGACATTATTTTCAGGCTATGCCAGTTCTGACCGGCACACTGTCTAAAGAATCAGTCTGCTCCTGGGGGCAGGGTAGGGGGTCTGTGTCCCTCTGTCCTCCTCCCAAACCTGATGAGCAGAGCCTGCTCTGATTGGATAAGGATGGACTCGGGAAAGAAATTATTTTCCATTCTTTGGAACATGGGAGAAGCCAAGGCATGCTGGCTCACGCCTGCTGGGCATGATGGTGGTAGACACCTATCATCCCAGCACCCTGGAGGCTGAGGCAGGAGAATTTCGAGTTTGAGGCCAGCCTGGTCTACATTGAGGGTTCCATACTAGCCAGGGCTATATAGCAACCCCGTCTCATAATAATAATAAAATAATAATAATAATAATGCAATTCGCCCTTTAGGATTGAAAAAGGTCACCCAGTCCATTTTCCCATCCAGAACCCGCATTGCTTTTGCTTAAGGCAAGGTTTTGCCTGGCTGAGGGAGGGCGGGGAACAGTGTGGATTGATCTGAATGGCAGAAGCTAGATCCCAAGCGGTTCCAGGCTGCCCAAGGAGCGGGGTGGGGGGAACCCGGGATGTGCCTCCCACCTGCGACAGGAAACCAGGCAGCTGCGCGGCCCTGGCAACCTCCTCCCCGCACGCCGAGATGTCCAAAGGCGCCCAGGAGCGCCTGGGGAGGGAGGCGGCTGCGGGATGGGGATGGGAGGCATCGAAGTGCACCCTGCAGAGTAGGACACCCCAGAAAGCCAGGCGATGGATCTAGGGTCTCACCCTGCACTTGCGTCCGTCCACCGTCTCCTCCTCGAAACCCTCGCCGACCTTGAAGTTGATCTCGGTGGTGCGCACCGTGGTGGACGTCTTGATGTAGAATTGGTCGCCGTCCTGGCGGATCTCCACGTGCGGCTTGGACGCCGCGGCCACGGCCACCTTCCTGAGCATGGCGTTCACACCTGCGTGGGTTAAGTGCGGGAGTCACAGGGTCTCGCCACCCACCCACTGTCCTGGGACCTGCTAAGCACGTCCCAAATCCTCGGATTGCAGACAGGGGTCTTTTGTTGTTGTTGCAGGTGGTTTTTCGAGGTAGGTCTCCCTTTAGTCCAGGCTGACCAGGAACTCACTAGGTAGTCCCAGGCTGGCCTCGAACTCATGGCGATCCTCCTACCTCTGCCTTCCGAGGGCTGGGATTAAAGGCGTGCGCCACCACGCCCGGGGAAACGGGGTTCTGAAAGTGGATTCACTCATCTCTCCGTTCTTGCCTTGGTTTTCGGGATGAGAAACTGAGGCTCAGAGAGGATAAGGGGTACCCGGAGAATTCCTGGCAAAGCTGGGTCCTAAATCGCGCCCCCCCCCCTTTCAAAGTCCCTGCCCATGCCTGCACTATGAATCTAGCAGGAGATAAAGACGCACCCGTCGGGGAAGGCACCAAATAAATGTCCCGCAAATGTTAACCCAGTAAATCCCGGGCACAACGCTCCGCCACGAGTGGGATGCGCCCAGGAGGCATGGGGTTCCCAATGCCCACCGTCCAGCCTCTCAGGCCAGGGCCACCTCGGACCTGGCCTTTCCAGTCTCCCGCAGCAACTTACCCAGGGCTTTGAGAAGCTCATCGAAATTCTCGCTGCTTCGCATCTTCCAGGTGCCGGCGAAGTTGGGCATGGTGGCGGCGGTGGCGGCGGCGGCGGCACGGACCTCGGCGGGCACGCTCTCCCTGGGCGCGACAAGGCGAGACTGGCGACGCGCCCCCGGCCGCACGCGCCTTGAGTCCCGGGATGCAGCCCCCCGCCGCGCCCCCGGCCCGCCCCCGGCCCGCCCCCGGCCCGCCCCCGGCCCCGCCCCCGCCCCGGGGCCCCGCGAGCCCTGCGCCCCGCCTCCGAGCCGCAGCCCTGCAAGTCCCCAGAGTGCCTCCTCCATCCCCGGCCACCTACATCCCGCTTTAAAATGGATGGTGGGAGAGAGCGCTCCGAGAAACGGCAGAGATTCCGCCTGGAGGGAACAATTGTTGAAGCTAGACACACAGTAGGAGCCTGGAATGGTGGCGCGCGTCTTCAGTCCCAGCATTTAGGAGGCAGAGGTAGGAGGATCACTGTGAGTTTGAGGTCAGCCTGGGCTAGAGGGAGACCCTACCTTGAAAACAGGAGCGAGAGAGAGAGAGGAGAGAGAGAGGAGAGAGAAGAGAGAGAGAGAGGAGAGAGGAGAGAGAGAAGAGAGAGAGAGAGAGAGGGCTAGAGTGAGACCCTACCTTGAAAAAAGGAGAAAGAGGAGAGAGAGAGAGGAGAGAGGAGAGAGGGCTAGAGTGAGACCCTACCTTGAAAAAAGGAGAGAGAGAGGAGAGAGAGAGAGAGAGAGAGAGAGGAGAGAGAGAGAGAGGAGAGAGAGA